>APFE030163962.1:0-16851 GCA_000404065.3 Pinus taeda
CCATAATGCCAAAAATCCCCCCCTTTGGACTTGATGGCAAAGCTTACTTGTGAACTGTCATCTGATCCCTTTTTGTTGTCCGGTAACCCATGCACTCTGTCACATCTAATATTTCTTCTGTAGATTCATCTGAATGTATACAAGTGAGATGATATTCTATGAGAGGGTTGCCATCAAGTACAACACATGCATCATAATGCCAAAAATCTCCCCCTTTGGACTTGATGGCAACAACACCAAGTCACTCTCCCCCTTTCACATCAAGGGCAAAGGGTTATGCTCCCCCTAAGAACATGCTCTCCTTGACTATAAACTAGATCTGCTAAAGTTTTTTGAATGAACTCCCCCTTTGTATATGACATGGTGCTCCAATCTGATAATGCTCTTTCTAAGAACAAGCTGAGATGTCTGCTCTGCTATATAGTTTTGTTCATGCTCAAGCTCCCCCTGACTGTAAGTAAGGTCTGCAAAAATATGTTCTACAAGAAGAACATGACTCTATATATCATAAATGACCTTCCTATCACCAAAAGACTCAACATACATCTATCACCCAACCGAATGGGGATCATCCATCCAACCAAGCGGGAATACACAAGAAATATGAAAACCAAATACATTACATCATCATCCCATGCATAGTGAGGAGACATAGGCCGTTACATGACCTGAAGAGATGACTACAATAGATAGACCATTACAACATGAGTCTTGCTATGACCTTTACATCGAATGATAATCATGACAGAGACCAAACATCTAAATAAGCTCATGGCAAAGATCAGCAACAACACTGTATAATAGTATATGTCAACATCAAGGTACTTCTGCATCAACTCATTCATAACCATCCATGTTTTCAGCTGACAATCCTCATCCATATATGTGCCAAGAACAATAAAGACTCCATGAAAACACGATTAGAGAATCAACCACCAATCTGATCATGTGAATAACTCATCACCATAGCAAGATGAATCATGAGCATTGTTACCAAGGACCATAATGCCAACAATGCATTAATAACATATGCTCCCCCTGAACCTGTGCCATCTGTCAGATCTGATCATGCATATCAATAAGAAGAGTCAGCCAATACATGCCTTAAGACAGGTACGTCATTTTTCTTTATCTGTCCTGCGTAGCCACGCACTTCATCTTCTGCTCCCCTGCACACACTCGCAGAGATCCTTCTTCTGTACTGCATACATACGCAGACAGTCTTCAACTACAGTGCGTACCCACGCATCTGTACCATCAGTAGACCGCGTACCTCACACACCTTTTCTTCCATCGCGCCACGTATTCTATGTAAGTCTGCATGTATGCTCCATCGTGCATGTACCTCCGATCTTTCTAAGACCTGTCTTCAGTTACTCCGCGTACTTTCGCATGTGCTCCTTTTCTTAACCGCGTATCTCCCCCTAAACTGTGCCTTCTTGTTTACTGTCATATCTTATCCTGCATGTCTGCCCGGAGTTTCACTTCACCTTCGTTTTCTGGTTAGGCCCAAAATACTTCTTGCCATGAAGTCATTTCCAGATCTGATCTTGTGCTTAAGAAATCATAGTCCATTGATCTTTTTGACTTTCCCTATTGCTTTTCTTCATACTGTCATATACGCGATTTTGCAGTGTCTAACTCGCGTATATATGTGACTTCCTTTTATGGAGTTTTCATATGAGATTTAGGACACTGAAGTTTTGTACTTTCAGCTCCCTCTGATTCTGGTATGTCTGTATGTTGTGCTGTGCGGCACTTTCTGACTGTACTTCCTTTTTCCTCCATATCTTCAAGCGTGATGATGTTTTCTCCTTTTGGTGTGATGTCTGTGCTTTGTTCCTGCATTCCTTTGCTATATGTCCAAGCTTGTTACATGCATAACATCTTACATGTTTCATATTCCTTTTGTAGCAATCAGTAGCTTTGTGACCATACATATTTCAAGCAAAGAAATATCCATAAAAGTACCTTGATTGAGATGACCTTTCTACATAATGGTCTTGAACTCTTCTTCTTCTACATCTAGCTGCAACATGTCCAAGATTATGACATACATAACATTCAACATTATTCATAGGAGGAGTAAAGGATTTTCTTTGAGGAATCTCTTTCCTTGGTTGATGATGAGATGGATCTTTCATTGCTTCGTTAATCACTTTATATTTCTCTTTAGAGTTCCTTGCTTCACCTTGTGAACTAGATTCACCTTCAACCGTTTCATGGAAACTAAGACCAGTCTTTATAGTAGGAGACCTTTGACTACTAAGAATATCATCCAAGACTTTAGAGCTATCTTGAAATCGTAAAAGCTTATCCTTTTCTTCTATTTTACCTTTCAAGATATTTACCTCAACCTGAAGCTGTTCTTCCTTTTCAAGAGATTGTTTTTCAAATCTTCTTCAGCTTTTCTTCCTTGTTCCATTTGTTTCCTTAGTTTGAGAATCTCCTTTTCTTGTTCTTCATTCACATCCTGCAGCATTTGACGAACTCTGGAGACACATTCCTGCTGTGCTTTTAAACTGATGACTTCGTTTTCCTGTTTTTCAATAGCTTGGAGTAGATCTTCATTCTTCTTCCTTGATTCTTCAAGATCTCCCTTTAGTGAGAGGATTGTAGCTTCAAGATTTTCATGGTAGCTGGATCTATCTTTGAGTTTCTTGATGGTTGAGCTTCTTTCGTTGACTTCTTTTCTTAATGATGTCACTTCATGTTGCAATTTTTGACATTGGTCTTCCTTGTCCTTGAGAAGTTTTCTTACCTTGTTTCCTTCTTCTAGTTGGGCCTTCAATTTGGTAGCTTCTTCTTTGAAGTCACATTCCCTCTTGTTCAATAGATCTTGTTGATCTCTAATTTTGTCTGTTAGCCTTTTAAATTCTGCCTCTATTTGATATCTTTCTTGTTCACCCATAAGAGCAAGTTCAGTAGTTTCACTATCACTTCCATCTGTTTCACAAGGAAATATAGGTGGAATATCAGAGGATAACACATTCATACCTGATAATGATTCTGAATCTGGAGAGCTTCTTATGCCTAATCCCCAATCGATTCTCCCACTGTCATAGTTCTTCTGAGATGACTTCTTTTTCTTAGATGCTTTCTTCTTAAGCTTCTTTCCCATTGTTCCACGGATCTCCTTCAAGCGATCAAGATTTTATCAAACGACCTACTCTGATACCAATTGTTGGAAATAATACTGAGAGGAGGGGGTGAATCAGTATTATCACATTAATAAAGCTTTTTCATTTCCAAATTCTGATTCATATATGCTACTTCCACAACTTCTTATGATGAATGCATTAGAACATTATCAACCATATTATCAGTTAACATATGTCGTAACATAGAATAGATCATCACACATAATGCACACACATGAACACCATGATATAAGGTGGAAACCC
Source organism: Pinus taeda (assembly GCA_000404065.3). NCBI lineage: Eukaryota > Viridiplantae > Streptophyta > Pinopsida > Pinales > Pinaceae > Pinus > Pinus taeda. The sequence continues at coordinate 3,405 of APFE030163962.1, forward strand.
AATGCAGGAGAAAACCACCTGCTACAAGTCATCTCAATCTTCTTCTTAATAAGAAAATCCTTTTACAATATTTGTACTGGTGCAGTCTTATACTAGTACGGGAGCTACAACCCCCTTTGCTCTTGTACTAGCCAATCCATTTACTAGTACGCAAGCTGCTACCTGCTACAATGCTCCAAAGATTCCCCTTTGCTTTTGTACTAGCTTAAGTACTAGTACGTAGGCGTCGGCCTACAATTTTCTCTCCTCCATGTATCACGTTTCATCAATTTTCATACTGGATACACTTTTGCGGCATCTCCTGCTGCGCCTCCTGCGACGTATCCTGCGGCGCCTCCTGTGGAGATTCTGCGGCGTCTCTTGTGGCGCCTTCTGCAGCGTCTCCTGCAGCGCCTCCTGCGGCGTCTCCTGCAGCGCCTCCTGTGGCATCTCATGCGGTGCCTCCTGCAGCGTCTCCTGCGGTGCCTCCTGCGGCGCCTCCTGTGGCGTCTCCTGCAGCGCCTTCTGCGGCGCCTCCTGCGGCGACTCCTGCGGTGCCTCATGCGGCGCCTTCTGCGATGCCTCCTGCGGCAACTCCTGCGGCGCCTCCACGGCATCTCCTGCGGCGACTCCTGCAGCGACTCCTGCGGCGCCTCCTGCGGTGCCTCCTCACTTCCGCAGCTGTAGCGCTTGAGAGATCACCCTTCACAGATTCACTTTCCACTTCACTTTCATATAGATCGAGCCTTTGAAACAATAACCCAATATTTCAGATCTTAAGATATTCAACCCAAAATAATACATAAGCCAAATGATCTCCTTTGCTTTATATAGGCAAGCTCTTCCTCAAATCATGGACCAATACCACGGGCCAAAACCATAACAAACCAATACCATCAACTCAATACAAGGGATCAACACGTTTGTCGAGATGCCATGGTCCAAAAACCATAGGTTCAAATTCCAAGGACTAACTACCATGGACCAAAGGTAAGTTTTCCCATGATGAATAAACTTTTCTCTGCATAAAATTCCGTGAACTTTTCTCCACATGAAATAAAATTTTATAAACTTTTCTCTGCATAAAATTCCGTGAAATTTTCTCTACATGAAGTAAACTTTTCTCTGCCATAAAATTTCGTGAACTTGAAATAACTTTGCTGCACTATAATTTATCATCTGAGTGATTTGCCATCAAGGACAACACTTTAGCCATAATGCCAACAATCTCCCCCTTTGGACTTGATGGCAAAGCTTACTTGTGAACTATCATCTGATCCCTTTTTGCTGTCCAGTAACCCATGCACTCTGTCACATCTGATATTTGTAGATTCATCTGAATGTATACAAGTGAGATGATCTTCTATGAGAGGGTTGCCATCAAGTACAACACATGCATCACAATGCCAACACATTAAAGATCAAAGCACAACCATATGTGATTGTTGAGGGAAGATTGTATTGGAAGGATCCTGTGGGAATTTTATTGTTATGTTTAACAGAGCATGAATTTACAGAGACCATTAAAGATTATCATGAGAATTTATGTGGTGGAAATTATAGTTGGAAATCTATTGCACATAAAATCCTCCAAGTAGGGTTTTATTGGCCCACCCGAATTGATGATACATATAAATTTGTCAGAAGTGTCAACATTTTGCTGAGAAGAAGTGGTTAGCTCCCTTACCTATGATGCCAATATTCATAGAAGAACCATTCAGACAATGGGGACTGGATTTTGTTGGATAGAATAACCCACCTTCAAGTGGACAACACAAGTGGGTTCTCACAGCTACTAATTATTTCACTAATTGCGTAGAAGCTATACCTACTAAAAGGGAAAATGACCAAGTGGGATGAAGTTCTTAGAGGAAAATATTTTCAACAGATTTGGATGTCCTGTCAAAATCATAGAAGACACTGCTCAAGACTTTAGTTCAAGTAAGTTTGTTGCTTTTTTTTAGAAGTATAATGTTATTTTATCTCATTCAACAACTTATCATCCACAAGGAAATGGATTGGCTGAATCTACTAACAAAACATTGATGAAGATCCTTAAGAAAACTATTTTAGAGAATCAGAAAGACAGGGATTCTAATTTAAAGTTTGCTCTATGGGTTGTTCGAGTGACTACAAGAAGGTCTATAGGAAAATCACCTTTTGAGTTAGCATATGGAACCCAAGCTCTATTCCCTACTTAGCTTGTGAAGCCTATGATTGCAATGATTCAGGTGGCAAAAGAAGAACCCAATTCTCTGATAAGAAGGATGCATAAGGTAGTGGAATTAAGTGAAAGCAAGGATAAGGAAAGAGACAATTTGATTATGTATCAATCAAAGATGAAGAGTATTTTTGACAGAAAATCCAAAGAAATTGATTTTAAAGTTGGAGACCTGGTATTAAGGTGGGATACTAGAAGAGAAGATAAGGGTAAACATGGAAAGTTTGATCCTCTCTGGTATGGCCCATTAAGGATCATAGAAGCAAGGGCAAATAATGCATTCTTCCTGGAGAATCTTGATGGTGAAAGTCTACAGCTGTCTATCAATGGGTAGTACCTCAAGCAATATTTATAGTTCTGAAGCACAAGCATCCTATCATTGTAGATACTGGAGTGAATTCATTGTACAAATTCTATAGAATTTAATTTGACTAAGCAATATATGACTCCATGCCCAAGGTGAAGGCACTGATATGTGGTTCTTAGTGCTTCTGTGGCAAAAGCACTAGCCCCAAGTGGAGCCAGATGTTGTAGCATTCATTGTCCTTTTAATTTAATTTTTAGTTTTATCACAAAAAGGCAAAAAAAACAAATATTATGTTATAACGGAAAGAAAAAATGCAGAAATTTAAGAGAAATGAGTTATTTTACTTTATTGATGCCTTTTGAACGTGACAAACCTATGAGAAGGTCTATGTCATCTGATCAATAGGTAGCAGATCCAACGGTAGTTGTGTGGATAACAAGAAAAAAGTTTAATTGGAAATCAGATGCGAGAAGTTATAAAATCGGGTTAACACCTCAGTTGATTAGGGTCGTCCGCCTGAAGAATGCAAATCCGACGACAATCACACAGTTAACAAGGGTGAGGTTAAATTCAGAAAATGGATGCGATGGGTTATAGAATGTGCTTTAATCCATTGAAGTCTGGATTAATCACAGTTTCTCATCAGGAAAGGATGACATCTGATGGATATCACGTCGAAAAGTGCATGAAATTTATTATAAATTTCAGACTAGATAAATCTCTAAATTGCAGTTTTGTTTCCATATCGAGTCCATGGCGAAGATAAATATTTGTGGAAAAGGTGGACACAATCAAATTATGAACTAGATTCTGAAGTCTTTTTAGTTCCGTAGTAAGCCATATTCCGCGTAATCAACCAATTCCACTGTTTTAGCAGAATAAATAGAATTAGTGGTGGATGACCGAAACTCCAATGGAACGGTGATTGGTTGGGTTTCTTTGTGTTCCCGCCAATAAAAACACTCCCAGTATATATGTGGGCCATAAGGGTTTCTTTATGTTTTAGCCAATTAGAACATTTTCGATACATACATGGGCCCATGTCCACGCACAGAGTTTTGTTAAAATGCAGCTTGTTGTGTTAAAACAGTTTAATTATTATCAAAACATCTACAAAGAAACTTCATTGACAGTTAAGTCATAGATCCGAACAGCAAGAAACCATCATCATTTTTCTAATTTATCTTACTTCTTGTTATTTTTTTTTCTTCAGAATGAGGTGTCTTTTACCCTCCAATGTAATATTCTGTAATGACTTGTACTTTAGACAATTAGGAGATAGTTAAGCAGTTTGATATTTTTGGTGATTATCAACTGTCACATGATGTATAAAAAGGGGAAAAATTATAGAAAGAAGGTTTGAATTTTGAAGAACTGAGAGACTAAGCCACTGTATTCTTGATAAAACTGTTGATTAATGAAAGAATCAGAAGTTTTCCACACATTGTTGGGTATGATTTTGTAACTTCTCTGTTATGTGTCATCGTATGTCTTCTTTCCTTTAAGTATGGTATTGATGCTACAGGTCTTTGTTTGCTTATGTAAATGAAGTTAAATTTCCTTAGAAGAGCACTCATATACTTGAAGTTCTTACCTTTGCAATTCTTCTAAGTTAGAGGTAGTAGTTTCTGTGTAAAACAACATATTGTGTTTAACTTCCCTAAGTGTCACAGATAATAGTTTCTGTGTAAAACAACATGTTGTCTCTGACTTCTCTAAGCATTCTTCATTCAGCATTTATATTCAACAATCAAAAGGCATTCTGAGACTTTCATGTCACCTAAGTATTGAGGGTTTAAAACCAGGTCTTTGAGGTCCTTCATTTGAGAATACAACGTACAACTAAGTGACATAAACAATAAACATTAATGTCTTCAACACAATTTCTACATGGCTAGGAAATTTATTTCATAAGGGAGAACAAGGGAGACCACATGAGAATGAAATCTTGGTGGATATTTAATGCTCCATTGGCTTCATCAGTGAATAGGTTTGACTCTCCCAAAATATCATGGGACTTGTCTCATCTATTTTTGATACATGCCATCCAAGGATGTGGAACCCTTCTTCCTAAAGTTGTCGGGACTTGCACCTGGAATCATCTTTTTTGGCACATGCACTTTAAGGGGGCTATAGGGTAGATGAAATGAGAATGGAATCTTGGTGGATGTTTAATGCTCCATTGGTTTCATCAGTGAACTACAGCTCCAACTATAGTTTGAGCAAAATTGCTCAATGATCTAGAATGTTTGGTAATAGGTTCCCTATTTCAATGCGAATGTTTGATGTAACTTTGAAGTTATTGCAATTTAGGATCAATGTCAGCGATCATATATTTGATTTTGTTTCATGTTGAGAATTGGTTTTATTTCAATCAACACTTTTGATAGTTTTGTTATATGGCATTAGCTATGGTGTTTAGGTTATGTCATTACTATGGAATCCATTTGAGTTCCTTATCAACAGTCATCAATGATGTTTCACATGCCTCTTCTATGATGAATGCATGGAAACTACAAAGTTATTAGTTGACTCCCAATCCCACAGGAGTGGCCATAGACCTAATCAGAGTTTCTTCCTTCCATCCTTGGATGGTGGAAATCATTGATTTAATAATGGAAGCATACATGATATGATTTATGGCACTTCCTTCAATTTATGTAGGGCTAGGTTAGCTTCAAGTGTGGATACCATTGAAGAGAGATAATGGAAAATCACTTATAAATAATATGACTCATCCTATGATTGTATAAAATTTGAATGCACAAAGAAGCACTACAGGGTAGCTATGGGTAATTATATTTGAAATGTGTGCGATCATGTGGATGCATGGATATTTGATGGGTAATGTCGTCATTTTCTCACATCAAGTTTATATTATAACACCAACAAACTTTAGCACAATCTCTTAGTTTTTATGCTTGTCTATGGCTTTTTGTCTATATTGCATGAGTTGAGGGGAAGTGACCCAGAATTTGTTTCTTTATTTACAATTCTCTTTATGAGTTCTTTTAAAGAGGAAATCATTGATTTAATAATGGTACATACATGTGATGATTTATGGCATTTCCTTCAATTTATGCGGGCCCAGGTTAGCTTCAAGAGTGGATACCACTGAAGAGAGATAATTGAAAATCACCTAGAATTCATATGGCTCATCCTATGACTATAATAAAATTTGAATGCACACAGAAGCATTGCAATGCAGCTATGGGTAATTATATTTTGAATGTGTGAGATCATATGGATGCATGGATATTTGATGGGTAATTTCTTGCCATTTTGTCACATCAAGTTTAGATTAGAAGACCAGACAACTTTTGTACAATCTCTTAACTTTTATGCTTGTCTATGGCCTTTTATCTATACTGCACAAGTTAAAGGGAAGTGGCCCAAAAATTGTTCTTTCTTGTTACATTTTATATATGTGTGGACACCTTGGAGGATGTAGGTGATGCCCTCCATCTCTTCGAGTATCTCTTCCAAATAGGGGACATTTGGGATATGTCCTTCTTAGAGGGGAAGCACTTTGCGATGTCACTTCTTACGCAAGAACGTCTAAACATTCCTTGTCCATGGTCTATTTTATGGTGTCAGCATTGATTTGATGCCATTTTGAGCCAACTACATAAAAAATTAAATCATTCACCAATTCAAAGCCTAACCTATGTCCAAAAATGTGAACAAAATTGGGTTTACAGTTTCAATATTCAGACCAATAAGTTATTCTTTTACCTCCAGGTTCAATTGAAAATATTTGTTTCATTTTTAAATCATTTTCATTTCTGGTAGCAAGCATTTTTCTTTCCTTATCATTCTTCTTTGTGATCACAACTTTACAAGGTATATTTTTGAAGTGGAGGGAGATGACCACATTGTATTTATTTAGGATTCATCATATTTGTTTATGTATTTCTCTATGCATGGTAGTACAAACAAATGATCAAGAATAATGATCAATTCTTGATAGACCTTGTTTCTTTGTCCATGTTGAGTTGGACCTAAAGCTTTATAGAAACATTTTCCTTAATGCCATTTCATAGAGACATATAATCGAGCTTAGGATTATCAAATGCTTCCATCACTGTGCCTATCATTTAGAACCAAGATACAATACATTCATCTATTTGAAATCTGAGTGCCTTTAGAACTAGAACTTTGTAGTAGTGCTTGCAAGAGTATCGAACTTGAGGGCTTCATATGAAGACACAACAAAAGAGGAGTGTGTATAGGGAAGTTCAGGACATGTGTTTGATACTTCCACACATTTTGAGGGCATGCCAATAGAAATGTCGTTGTTGTTGGATACATTGGTGTTGGTTAGTTTCAAAAAAGTTCTCTGTCAAATATGTTGTTTTCATGAAGTAATATTTCCAACCAAGAGGATAAAGACATGGCATGCCTAGGACATAGTGGTGTTGTTTCTTGCATGTATTTGTGATTTATTAGTATTCCACCACTAATAACTTCATTATGTAGCTGCTCGTTTAGTAATATATTACAATAATGACTTGTTAAAGGAAAAAGATTTCGATTTTTTTGAACACCATAAACTGGAAGAAAATTTAGCTTTGAATTAGAAAAATGGAATATATTTTGAAAAATATGTTTCTTGATCAAATATTATATAGGCCCATTGCATGATCATTAAAAAAAACAACCATGACAATAAGCAATGATTTTGGACAAATGAATGACATAACTCTCTAGCTCAAAAACATGTTTGCATATTCAGTTTTGTGTGCATTAGAGAAGAATGAATGAGTAACATTTAGTTTGCTTTGAATATTTATAGAATCATTTTAGAGATTTTAAATGGAAATTGCATGTGCTAATCTTCCTCAATTAACTACAGGGAAAACAAGGGGCATACATAATTTGTTGGCTTCTAGGAACTGGATACCTTTTCTCTCGGAATGGTACAGTGATAATTGAAGATTACTATGTTGAAGCTATATTCCCCATTAGTATCGCAATTTATAAAGTTTTGTCTTATTAATTTCTACTTAATTGTTGTAATCTTGTGTTAGCAATACTTTGCTCAACCCATTAGATTTCTACTAACCAGTTTTATTGTTGAAGTGTCATTGCTTCTTAAAGATAACTAGAGGAAACGATACAGCTACAAAAGTGAAGCCCGAAACATTCTTAATAGAAATTGCTAGCTCCAATGTGTTTGATTATGTTGGATAAAATCAAAATTGTAATGTACCATAAGCATGAGAATTCAAAATATTAGGATATAAATGTGTGCGTCTATTTGCATTTATTATTTTATTTGAAGATAACATTTCATGAATAAATGTTGTACACTGAGAACATAGTAGGTACAAAATTTATTCTGTGGTGACATTTTATTTTCTTTGTCTATATAGGTCATTTGGCCACATAGTGGCCATTATTGCCCAACTAAAGAAAACTTGTTTGAGTTTCTTGATTTTGTGGGGAAATGACATTAACAATATTGCTGATGTTGAGGTATACATTGTATAAATCTTTTATAGTCTAATTTAGTTTATATTCCAGTGTTCATCAACTTTCATGTCTTATACTTTGCAATGTATCTTTTTCTTCAGGAAAGGAACTCAGTATTGATGGTAAGAAGAAGGAATTGAAGAAAGAGGAGAAAAATAACACTAGAACGAAAAAATGAAAATTAAAGAGAAAGAGAAGAGCATTGGTCTAGCGTTACCCATAGAGCCAATATCCCGCATAAGACACACATAAATACTAATGGTCAAATTTTCAGAGTTGGTGAATTCACCTGCAATGCCTTGGCAACACAATGATAATGTTTTGAATTAATGAAACAATATTTCATGTGTAAATTGTACTCCAACCAATATTAAGTTGGAAACTCATATTGTAATACTTGACATTTTATATAATATACTTTATGTGGTTGGAATTATTTATCGTTGCACTTGATATTACTTAGTATTGTAATTAACATATGTAACTTTGCATTTTCATATTATATGAACATGTACATTGTATGCTATTTTTTTTTTATTTAGTTGCAAAATCATACTAATTAATTTATGCTGATTAATAATGAAAACATAAAATAAATCCAAAACTATTAAATGAGTAGTTTATGTTTATTAATGATGAACACATAAAATGAATATACGACTAAATTAGTTGCTTATACCGATTGTTAATGAAAATAAATGAAATGAATATAAATTACTAAAGTAGTAATTTATATAATGAATATGATACTACCAAAAAATATAAATGACTAATGCAAATGATAAATTTGTGATTACAAATGACGACTAAATTTTTCATATATACGACTATTAGTAGTTAATTTACAGTATCTTATAACACAACTAAAATTTAGTCATATATCTTTGGTTATTAATTTGTTTCAAACGATTTCTAATCCTTGCATATATATGACTATTAGTATGTAATTTACAGTATCTTATAACACAACTAACATTTTGGTCATATTTATTTGGTCATTAATTGGTTTTTTTGGGTGATCTTTTAGTAATATATTTGTTGTATATTTATTCATTAATTGTGACAATTAATGACTAAATATATTACTAGACAATAAAATTGAGACAACCAATTAATGACTTATCTAAAAATGACTAAAAGTTGGTCATGTTATAAGATATTGTAAATTAGCTACTATTGGTCACCGACTGAAAAATAGTCATTTCTATGCAGATTTCAGTTGTTTTTTTAGTAATTAATTAGTAATTTTCTCCTAGTGTTAATTAAGCCCAAATAGTAATGTCAAACACATATTACTATAAGAAAGACTTCATCGATATACAACAGTAATCATAACAAAACAAATCAACCATTGTCAGAAGCTCATCCTGCAAAACCCTAGTAGATGTATGCGACTCTTATAAAGCATATTTGCATATGTACATGCTTATCATTCACCATACCTATGTATAGATCTGTCCATGCTGCAATATATATGCGACTATCCAATAATAGATCAATGTATGTATGTGACCTCTCAGTGCCAAAGATGCATACAGATCTCTAACCACTGAGACATACCTTCGCTACAACACAGAATATACTTCACACCCCTTACTATCTCATATTTATGTTAGAGTATCATTAACACCACAACTCTATCACAGTTAGATATTGTTAATAAATAAATCGAGCAAGTACATATGATACCATCCTTTAGATTTTTCAAATCTGTGTCTTTTCCCTCCTCCTTAGTGCACACCTATTTCAAATCAAATCATTCATAGAAAGCAAGAAACTTACACACCTCACCCTTGAATCTCCATCTCCTTATATATAGCTTAGGTCTTAGCTAATACCTTAGGTCAATCCCTTAGTAATGTTGATGGTATTCTTTGACGTGATCAAATATTCATTATCGTGCTCATTACTTTAGGCCAATACCATGGTAAAGATCCCTGGTATTAACAATACCATGGTGCATAAACTATATGGGACTTTTCTTTACCATACCCCCGTATATACACAACATTTATTCACAAGACCCATGTATGCTTTCCAAACTTCATTTTTATCATTTCTCTATCTATGAATTGATATTCCTTTGTCTATCTCACCTCTAACATTTGCATACTCATCATGTTGAAAACTTTATCAAGTAGGTTGTAATTAAGGACAACATATTAGTAATCATGCAAACACCATAGCCATAAATTAATCACTAGTAATCCCCATCACTTTTTTTTTCCCAACATTTAGCTTGGAATACTTGTCCCATGACCTTGTTTATTATTTTTAGTTACATAGAAAATAAACCAAGGGTTGTTATAAAAACCTCCCGCTTATGAGAACATTATCCTCAATGTTCAATGACACTTATAAACTAAAAAACACATGCTGCCTATGCAGCGTTATAACACATCTCAATACATCATTTACATCATTTCCATCTACTAAAAACATAACCAACATACCATGAACACCATACTGCATATTAGATCATTATAACACATCTCGATGCGTATTTACATACATATGCATATATATAAACATAACCAAAACAAAACATCAAAATATATATCATAATACATCTGCTCAACCAACAAATCGAGAAGGATACATAACCCAAATCTAAGAATCCATTTCAAGAATGCAACTTCATCAAGGCCAAAGTGCTTCCACTACACTTTAACTTGCTTGATTTCTTGATTCTAGAGCATGAGCATATTTCATTGCAAGATGCACTGAGGTTCCGACTAAAATTCTCCTTTGGGTTCCACCTATAGTACAAAATAGTCAATCGCATGATCAACATATTTCACATACTTCTTAAGAAATTACACATGGGAAAATTCATGTACTTTCACTGTCAGAGGCAATGTAGGTTGATAGGCCATTGGTCCAATCCTCTCAAGGATTTTGAAAGGTTTGCAATATTGAGATGCAAGCTTGGCACATGACCCAATCCTAAAGGATCTATTTTTGGGCTTGATGAGTAAGCACACATGTTCTCCAACCTGAAACTCCTTAAATACCCTTTGTTGATATGCATAAACATTCTTCCTCTCCTGTGTTGCCTTTAGATTCTTCTTGATAACCTCCATTTCATGTTTCATCTGTGCCAATATGTTTGGTCCAATGAATATCTTATTCACTATATCACTCCAACTGATAGGAATATCACAAATCTACCCATAAAGTGCCTGAAACAGACTTATTCTCAATGACTATTGATACCCATTGTTGTAATCAAACTCAACCAATGGAAAATACTCCTCCCACCTCGTTTGTTGGTGGATGGCATATATTCTCAAGATGTACTCCATAATCCTATTGACCCTCTTTGTCTATCCATATGTCCATGGATGATAAGTTGTCCTGAAAGCCAACTCCATCCCCAAACCTACAAACAACTCTTTCCAAAACCCAAAAGTCAACTTGGCATTTCTTGTTGGCATTATGTTTCTGGTATGGTTATATGTTACAGATGTTGTACTTGATGGCAACACCCATGGCATGGCTCTCAATATGATGAGAATTAAGAAGTATGCAGGAGAACAGATCAGAAGATGCGTACCTACAGGTACGCCGTGCAGGGACCGCGTCCAGACACGCAGGTTACCCATTCATGAGGTGCGTACCACCAATGCACACACTTCAAGGTAGTAAAGCGCGCACATGTGGGGTTCCTTATGTTTAAACCTTGGTATTTTACCCATTCATGAGGTGTGTACCCCCAGTTCACTTACTTCAAGGTAGAGAAAAGCACACGTGGGGTTTCTTATGTTTAACTCTTGGTATTTAGCCGACGGTATTGTGTTATTATGGTTTTGGCCCGTGGTATTTTTTTATATTATTATTATTATTGAGCCCCATGATCCATGATTTGAGGAAGAGCTTGCCTATATAAAGCAAAGGAGACCATTTGGCTTGTGTATGCTTTTGGGTTGAATATCTTAAGATCTAAAATATTGGGTTATTGTTTCAAAAGCTCGATCTATATGAAAGTGAAGTGGAAAGCGAATCGGTGAAGGGTGATCTCTCGAGCGCTGCAGCTATGGAAGTGCGGAGGCACCACAGAAGCCACAGTGTGAAGGCACCACAGAAGGCGCAGTGCGGAGGCGCAACAGAAGGCACAGTGCGAAGGCGCCACAGAAGGCGCAGTGTGAAGGCGCCACAGAAGGCGCAGTGCGGAGGCGCCACAGAAGGCGCAGTGCGAAGGCGTCACAGAAGGCACAGTGCGGAGACACCACAGAGGCGCCACAGAAGGTGCAGTGCGGAGGCGCCACAGAAGGCATAGTGTGGAGGTGCCATAGAAGGCGCAGTGCGAAGGCGCCACAAAAGGCACAGTGCGGAGACGCCACAGAGGCGCCACAGAAGGTGCAGTGCGGAGATGCCACAGAAGGCGCAGTGCGGAGGTGCCATAGAACACGCAGTGCGAAGGCGCCATAGAAGGCGCAGTGCGGAGACGCCACAGAAGGCGCAGTGCGGAGACGCCACAGAAGGCGAAGTGCGAAGGCGCCACAGAAGGCGCAGTGCAGAGACACCACAGAGGTGCCACAGAAGGCGCAGTGCGGAGACGCCATAGAAGGCGCAGTGCGGAGGCGCCACAGAAGGCGCAGTGCGAAGGCGCCACAGAAGGCACAGTGCAGAGACACCACAGAGGCGCCACAGAAGGCGCAGTGCGGAGACGCCACAGGCCAAAGAAAAGGAAATTGCGTATCTGCCTTAAGATCTTTTGTTGACTGATTTTTTGTTGATAAGCTGTTCTGGGTTTAGTTTACTGTTATTGTGGATCTGGTTATCTGGGTGACTTACTGGTACTTGATGATCATTTGATGTTTATGGATCCAGTTTGAAAATTTATGAAAAGTGGTCCTTGAAAGAAAAGAAGTAGGGGGTTGTAGCTCCCTTCCACGAGAGACTGGAAAACGAGAGAGAGTTGTAGCTCTCTGCAGGTTGCAGCCTGCGTACTGGTAAAGGACTGCACCAGTACAAGACCATTGTAAAAGGAGTTTCTAATTTGAAAGAAGATGGAGACATATTGCAGCAGGTGGTTTTCACCCACATTGGGTTTCCACCTTATATCTGGTGTTCTTTGATGTGACTGTCTGTTTTTATTGCTCATTATTTTATGGTACTGATATGCAAAAATAATTCAAAGTGTAGATAAGGAAGATTTGTTAAAAGAATAGATAATACTAATTCACCCCCCCCTCAGTATTATTTTCAACAATTGGTATCAGAGCAGGTCCTTCTGAAGAAGCTTGATCGCTTGAAGGAAGATCTTTCATCATGAGCAACTACGAGAGGGAAGCATCTATCAGGCCATCGATTTTTGATGGGACAAACTTCAACTATTGGAAGGTAAGAGTTACTACATATCTTCAATCTCTTGGTACAGATGTTTGGGATATCATAGAGACGGGCTACAATTTTCCTTCAGCTACTCCTACAAATGTGGCCGAAAAGAAGAAATATGAAAC
>APFE030163962.1:20961-43247 GCA_000404065.3 Pinus taeda
AGCATATGACAAGTGAGAAAGAAAAACTTGAGTCTTACTCTGCTCTAGAAAAGGGAAAGAAAGTTTCTTTTGGAAATGATACTCCTGCAGCTATAAAAGGAAAAGGCATTTCTCGGTTAAAAGAAAAGGTCAAGGCTAGAAATGTTTTGTATGTTGATGGATTGAAGCATAATCTTCTAAGTGTCAGCCAGATATGTGATCAAAGAACCGAGGTAATATTCAGGTCAAATGGATGTCTTGTTCGTGATCTTGATACAGGTAAAACAGTGATCAAAGGCAAAAGAACTCCAAATAATCTGTACATATTTTAAGAAGAACAACAACAATGCTATCTAAGCAAGGATGATGAGCACTGGTTATGGCATCGGAGGTTGGGACATCTAAGCTTTTCACAAATAAGGAAAGCACGCAAATATCAGGCAGTTCGCAATCTTCCAGATATCAAAATTCCTGACAACACCATATGCAAATCATGTCAGTTTGGAAAACAAACCAGAACTAACTTTCCAGAGAAGGAAGGATCAGCTAGCATGCTTCTTGAGCTAGTACATACAGATACATGTGGTCCATTCAGGAAAAGAACACCTCGAGGAGAAGAATACTTGATATTATTCATTGACTATTTCTCCAGGTTTGTCTGGTTAGGACTTATGAAGCACAAAGATGAAGCATTCGAAAAATTCAAAGCCTTCAAAGCCTTGGCTGAAAATGAATCGGGTCACAAAATTAAGTGCCTCAGATCCGACAGAGGTGGGGAGTTTACCTCAAATGAATTTTTGGATTTCGGTGAAGAACATGGGATAAGAAGAGAATTCTCTACAGCTAGAACTCCTCAGCAAAATGGAGTTGTGGAAAGAATGAACAAAACAGTCCAACAAATGGCCCGTGCTATGTTTGATGAATCAGGGACTCCCGCAACTTTCTGGGGTGAAGCTGCTCATGCTGGGGTTGTTATTTTAAACAAAACAAATGTCCGGGTGAACATCACTCAAACTCCTCATGAGCTCTCGAATGGTAAGACTCCTTCGGTAAAGCACTTCAAAATCTTTGGGAGCAAATGCTATATTAAGAATACTGATGAGCAGCTTGGCAAACTTGAACCTAGAGCAGATGAAGGCATTCTTCTTGGTTACTCTCCACATAGAAAAGCATACAAGTGCTATAATAAAAGACTTGGTAGAATTGTTGAAATCATTGATGTAGTGGTTGATGAGAAGGGATACATCCCTAGACAAGTACATCATGAAGACATCGAAGAAGATGAAGGCTACCCTGAACAACAGAATGATGAAGAACCTAAAGAAGAACCTCAAGAAGAACCAGAGGAGCAGACAAGAATAGAAGAAAAGACTCCATCTAGACATGTTCAGAAGAATCTTCTAGAATCTTAGATTATGGGGTAGAAAGAAGCAGGTGTACAAACAAGAAGAACAGTTGCAGAAGCCTCAAGCTATTTGGCATTACTCTCCTCTACTAAACCACAAAATGTGAAAGAGGCATGCAAATATGAATGTTCGATAAAAGCAATGGATGAAGAAATTGAGTAAATCGAAAGGAACAACACTTGGGATCTGGTTCCTAGACCAAAGGATAAGAATGTTATCGGAACAAAATGGGTCTTCAAAAATAAATTGAATGAAAATGGAGAAGTAATTAGAAACAAGGCAAGACTTGCTTGTAAAGGGTATGCGCAGCAAGAAGGAATAGACTTTGAAGAAACCTTTGCTCCTGTTGAAAGACTTGAGGCCATCCAAATGTCCCTTGCTCTCTCAAGTTTTCAAAACTTCAAAGTATTTCAAATGGACGTGAAATCAACCTTTCCGAATGGAGACTTGGAAGAAGAAGTATACATTGAACAACCAGATGGGTTCATTCTTGGAAATTATCCAAATTTTGTATGCAGATTGAAAAAGGCTCTCTACGGGCTCAAACAAGCTCCAAGGGCTTGGTACTATCATTTGGACAAATATCTTCATCAATAAGGTTTTTCAAAAGGATGAGCAGATAACAATCTTTATATAAAAATTAAAAATGACAAATTGCTAATACTTGTTGTGTATGTAGATGACATTATTTTTGGCAGAAATGAAGAAGCTATGAGTCAAAGCTTTGCCTTGGTCATGCAGAAAGAATTTGAAATGTCCTTGCTCGGAGAACTGACATATTTCCTTGGTTTGCAAATCCAACAAAAGGAAGGAGGAATCTTTTTATCTCAAACCAAGTATCTCAAACAGATCTTGAAGAAATATTGCATTGAAGATGCAAAACCAGTATGTACACCCATGGTCACAGGATGTAGCCTCAGTGAAAATGATGAATCTACAACAGTACATGAACCAACCTACAGATCTATGATTGAGAGTCTACTTTATTTGACAAGTACCCGACCAGACATCATGCATGCAGTAGGAATAGTTGGAAGATTTCAGGCAAATCCAAAGGAGACACATCTTTAGGCAGTGAAGAGAATTTTCAAATATCTTCAAGGGACACAAAATTATGGCTTATGGTATCCTAGAGATAAAGATCTCACACTTCATGCTTATACAGATACAGATTGGGCCGGAAGCGTGGATGACAGGAAGAGCACAAGTGGTGGTGCGTTCTTTATGGGTTCCAGATTAGTATCTTGGTTCAGCAAGAAACAGAGATTGATTGCCTTATCTACAGCTGAAGCGGAATATGTTGTTGCTGCATCTTGCTGCACTCAACTCCTTTGGATGATGCAGACCTTGCAGGATTTTCAAATGACTTGTACACCACCTATCTCTATCTTATGCGATAACACAAGTCCAATCAGCATCTCAAAGAATCCTATCATGCATTCAAAAACCAAGCACATACCAATCAAGTATCATTTTCTCCGGGAACAAGTGCTTGAACAAAAGGTCAAGTTTGAGTATGTTCCTTCTAAGGAACAAGTTGCTGATATTCTCACCAAACCATTGCCCAGGGAGACTTTTGAATACCTCGGTCAAAATATGGGGGTTGTTGATGCATCATCTTATTGTTGAGACTCTTCTGATTGTTGGTTGTATGCATGATTCATCTAGGGTATATGCATACATGTGCTGGGTTGCGGCACAGTTCAGGGGGAGAATATAATGCATTGTTGGCATTATGGAGGATGTACAAAAAGAGATCATGGGAGCTGGTCTGAATATAGCTACAATATGTGTCTATCTCTTTCTTGGTCATTAATGGTGTCTGGTGGATTATGGTTCTTCTTTGCAGATCTGGTTCATATTCAGGGGGAGCATGTTCTGAGGGGGAGCATAACCCTTTGCCCTTGATGTCAAAGGGGGAGAATGTCGCTGAAATGTTTGAGGTTTCCATCAAGTCCAAAGGGGGAGATTGTTGGCATTATGAGACAAGTGTTGTCCTTGCTGGCAAATCAGTCAGATGATAAATTATAGTGCAGCCAAGTTATTTTCAAGTTCACGGAATTTTATGACGAGAAAAGTTTACTTCATGTAGAGAAAAGTTCACCGAACTTTATGCAAAGAAAAGTTTATTTCTTCTAGAGAGAATTTCACGAAATTTTATGAAGATAAAAGTTTATTTCATGTGGAGAAACGTTCACACACTTTCATGGTTGGTTCATGGTATTAGTCCCACAGTTTTTGATCCTATGGTTTTGGCCCGTGGTATTGGTCCATGATTTGAGGAGGAACTTGCCTATATAAAGCAAAGGGGGTCATTTGGCTTGGGTATGCTTTTGGGTTGAATATTTTAAGATCTGAAATATTGGGTTATTGTTTCAAAAGCTCGATCTATATGAAACTGAAGTGGAAAGCGAATCTGTGAAGGGTGATCTCTCGAGCGCTGTAGCTGCGGAAGTGCGGAGGCGCCACAGAAGGCGCAGTGTGGAGATGCCACAGAGGCACCATAGAAGGTGCAGTGCGGAGATGCCACAGAGGCGCCACAGAAGGCGTAGTGCGGAGGTGCCACAGGAGATGCCACAGAGGCGCCACAGAAGGCGCAGTGCGGAGACACCACAGAGGCGCCACAGAAGGCACGGTGCAGAGATGCCACAGAGGTGCCACAGAAGGCACAGCGCGGAGACGCCACAGAGGCACCATAGAAGGCGCAGTGCGGAGGCGCCACAGAAGGTGTAGTGCGGAGGTGCCACAGAAGGTGTAGTGCGGAGGCGCCATAGGAGACGCCACAGAGGGCACAGTGCGGAGACGCCACAGAGGCGCCACAGAAGGCGCAGTGCGGAGACACCACAGAGGCGCCACAGAAGGCGCAGTGCAGAGACTCCACAGAGGTGCTAGAGAAGGCGCAGCGCAGAGATGCCACAGAGGTGCCACAGAAGGTGCAGTGTGGAGATGCCACATAGGTGCCAGAGAATGCGCAGCGCAGAGATGCCACAGAACGCGTAGTACGGAGGCGCCACAGGAGATGCCACAGAGGCACCACAGAAGGGTGCAGTGCAGAGACGCCACTGAGGCACCACAGAAGGCGCAGTTTGGAGACGCCACAGAGGCGCCACAGAAGGCGCAGTGCAGAGACGCCACAGAGGTGCCACAGAAGGCGTAGTGCGGAGGCGCCACAGGAGACGCCACAAAGGTGCCACCAAAGGCGCAGTGCAGAGGTGCCACAGAAGGCGCAGCTATGGAGGTGCGCGATGCCACAAAAGGTGAAGGGCGTAGCGACGCAGGCCACAGAAAAGGAAATTGCGTCTCTGTCTTAAGATCTTTTTTTTAGTGATTTTTTTGTTGATAAGGTGTTCAGGGTTTAGTTTACTGTTATTGTGGATCTCGTTATATGGGTTGCTTACTTGTACTTGATGATCATTTGATGTTTATGGATCCAGTTTGAAAATTTATGAAAAGTGGTCCTTGAAAGAAAATAAGTAGGGGGTTGTAGCTCCCTTCCAGAAGAGACTGGAAAACGAGAGAGAGTTGTAGATTTCTGCAGGTTGCAGCCTGCATACTGGGAAAGGACTGCACCAGTACAAGACCATTGTAAAAGGAGTTTCTAATTTGAAAGAAGATAGAGACATATTGCAGCAGGTGGTTTTCACCCACATTGGGTTTCCACCTTCTATCTGGTGTTCTTTGATGTGTCTGTCTATTTTTTCTTGCTCATTATTTTATGGTACTGATATGCAAAAATAATTCAATGTGTAAATAAGGAAGATTTGTTAAAAGAACTAGATAACACTGATTCACCCCCCTTCTCAGTATTATTTTCATCAGTTTCCTCCATAATTGTCGAGCTAGTAAACTTTTGAGGCCCAATGCCCACCACCTATGTTCCTTAATTCATCAGCTTCCATGGAGGATACATTGTGTGGTATGCCTTCATGAATATTTGGAATGAAGTCATTAGATTTTTTTGTCAAAATCTATAGCATGGGGATGACGATCATGACTACATCCATTGCCTCCATTGCTTACACATCTTCTCTCTTGAAGCATAGTATTAAGTGGGAGAATGAGGAGGAGGAATTTAGAATCACTAAGGGAATTGTAGCTTTTCTTTTGGAAGGAAATAATAGTATGACAGGGTGAGTGATGAATGATGAACAAGCTGGGTGAAAAAAGAGCCAAGAAATATCTAGACATACATAATGTTTTCCATCGCCAAGCAAGTGAATGAGGCATTATTATTATGTACAAGGAGATCACACAGAGGATATGGAGCACTGGATTAGGAACCATGAAAAATCGATGGATTAGCATACTGAGTGGGCATATTAAAGTTGGATGAGAGCCACTTTCTGTGTGAATGCCTTGTGATGATAAATGCATTTAGGACAACCCTCAATTGCCACCCAAATTAGTGGGAATTTTATATCAACTTAACATTTATAAAGAGAAAAAAATTAAATTTAAAATATTTTTTGCTTTGTTAAACTTTTTTTTTCCACTCGGTAATATCAAGGAGATGTTAAATTTATTTAATACTTAATAAAATTTCATACTAGACAGTTAGAAAATATTGATGGCAAGAAGAAATTCAGTGTAAACAATCAATAAATAAAGTGAAGGATATTTTTCATTTAATTAATTTGTGCTTTCTAATCTAGTGGCATCATGGAGATGTATAATTCCTTCAATATTTAATATGAACTAGAATTTAAAATACATTAACAAAAAGGGAAGATTGGCAAGTATGTATTTTGTATATAAAAGAATTGAAAAAACTATAAAGAATGATTCAAAACTTTTAATTGCGCCTATCTCAAAATGATGGAGATGTGTACTGTTTTGCTTATTTATCTTGGAGTTGACATACGACACGAATGTGTGTGTCCGTGTGTCTATGTTGTAGTAGTATAGATAAATATCTAGATTTCAAATATATATATATATATATGATATTATATTAAATTGGCAAATGAAAAAGAAAATTATGATTAAAACATTTTAGTGGTGTGTAACTCAAAATGAAAGAGATATCGAGTTCTTTTTTCATTTAGTTTGGAGTTGACGCATGGAAAGAATATATATATGACTACTTATTTTATATATATATTATAATATTAAAATAACATGAAGGTTAATGTTTACCTTGATGATTATGGCCAAACATGGGGAATCGATGGGGCCAGGGGCCATAGAAAAGTTGCACAGGACACCCAACAGATTGTACAAACGTGTGAATGAGATTATTTCCTGAACAATTTTCTTTTCTCAGAAGCTGATTTTTCTAGATATTGGAGTTTGGGAAGGTGGTAGGGGGATGTTGACTATGCATAGACAGCTAACATATGCATGCTCATTTGAGTGGTTTATTTAGAGTGAAAGGGTAATGCAAGCTAGAGGGGCTTGTGCTTTGGTCTCTATGGTGTGCTAATGTGCACAGTTTGGCACCTCAGTGAGTTAAAGGGTGGTGAACTATCCTTTGGATGGTGAGACATGGTGGGGATAAGAGAACTACTAAATTTTCTTGTCGCAGGAGTTAAAATGGGGTGGTTTTATTCTCTTCCTTGTTTATGAAGAAATATGGTTATGCCTTTAGGCCCTAGTAGTTCCTTTGTAAATGGAATTTTGGATGTGGTAGTCGTCTGTTCCTTTTGGGTTTCGTCATCTTTATGATTTCAAGAATTTGTCATGGTCCCAGTCGTCTTTAGCAGTATTTTTTGCACGTATCTATCGCCAAATTTTCCTAGGGTTGAGAGATGTAGTTTGAGGTCCCAGGCTTACTACCTCTGTCCTCAGTTACTTGTGGTACTCTATTCAAGAGGATGTATTGTAATCACGGGGGTGCTTCTTTAGTGATAATTGTGGAAGAATATGTAATTTTTGACAATTTTTATCTTGTTGAGTTTTGAAGCGGGTTTTGATTACCAAGATACAAAATTTGGGTGGTTGAATTAAATTGGTCTTTGTGTTCTAGATTATATAGTGGAATTCTTAGACTAAGGGGGCATGTTGTGCAAGGTGGGTGACCTCACGAAGTCCTAGTTGGCCATTGCAGGCGCATAGGAGAAGTGGAGGCTGATGGGGGTGTTGAGGATATTCATGAGGGTGAATTGGCTCATGAACATGTTTCATCACCTAGCCATTACGAAGCACCACCATCTTTAGAATGTTTGTATAGGTAGTTGCAGAGTCTTACCACACTGCTGGAGGAGCTACCGAGTCAGAAACATGTTTATATAACATGACTTTAATTTTGCTTTTAACACTAAATTTATGAAACAACAAAAACTATTTTAATATCATATCTAATACTTTAGGTATTTTTGTTGTTTTACATTTAAATCCATCATAATCTATTAATGGCATCTCTAAATTCCTAAGTACTTTTTTGTGGCATTTAATTCTATAATTATTAATATATATTTTTCAACAATCAATGAAATTATTACCATGTCATCACATAGTTTTGCTTTATTTATTTTAAACAGATACCATACTTTTTTCTATCTTTTGTTTCTTTATTTTTTTTATTTTTATTTTTATAGATTTTATTATAATTTTATACCTTCTAAATATAAAGATTTATTTAATTGCAACCTTTTTATTTTTTAAATATATCTAAATAGTTTAAATAAAATAAATAATTATAATGAAGTCAAATAGTATTTTTTAATTTTATTTACACTAAATAGACACGTATATTTAGTTATTTTTTCAAATGAGCTCAAAATGGCCTCAGGATGTGAGGTAAGGGCTAATGAGTGCTCCATATTATCATGTACAAGCCATCTAAGGTATCTTTTTGCCAAGACATCACGAACAAAAAGTGCCCTACATCACCGTTAGAAGAGGATAAGGGCTTATGTGGAATTAACTAGCTCAACTGTTGGCACTCCAATGTGATGTACAAGCCCTATCTTGTAATATTAAGGATGACCATCATCATCTATTAGGTGGATGAAGTGATTCGTATCAAATAGTGTCAACACCATGCTAGGGGAATCCTAGGTTCACTGCTCAAATCATCAATATCTCGAATGTTAAGCATCATGGGCTCAATGGTCTAGCATTTCTGGATTCCTTGTAGTGTCAAAAATTATATAATTCCCTCAATCAGTCTAATTCCCTATCCTAGGTAGGAAATATTACACCATCAATGTTAATCTCTCTCTCTCTGGTTTGGAGAGTACAACTTCTACTCCACTACTTAGCAGGTGGGGAAATCACCTATAACATTTTCTATTACTATGATGTCAAGCATCCCACAAAATATCCTTATAATAAAGTTCCTATCAATCCATATTTAGGTAACTCAAACCATATAAGCATCATAGAGGACCATACGTAATGTCAGATACACAAACTATACTTCACACAATGATCAACATCAGGTATCTAACTAGACCAAGTGGCATATTTTTTTTGCCTCTCTTATATTTGTGATGGATAGGTGGATAACCCTAATATGTGTTTCTAACCCTCAAGGGGAAGTTGTAGGTCCTAGTCCAAACGTTAGTCGATGTGTACAAGTGTAGATGTGGTAACGTATTGGGAAGGACTTCAAGGCTATGTACCATAGCCAAATTACCAACTAATGGTGGTCCAACATCTAGAGTGTATATATGCAAGTAGGGATTAGTCATGGATTCACTAGTTACCCCTTTTCTTAGAATTCTATTTCCACTACTCTAGTACACCATTTACTTCTTTATAATAATGCTTTGATATGGCTGGATAGTTTACAAGCTCGATTTTTCATTTGATAGATTAAATTCATTACATGTTAAGGCATTTTGTTTTATTTCTTATTGGTGTTGGGAAAATACAAGGGTTTCATTTTATTTGGGTAGCATCAAGTACTCTAAATACTGAGTGATGAATAATGAGGCAAGTAGAGATCATACTGGGATTTTCCCCATGTGCTAAATATTTTCCCAACCATCTCTTGCATTTTATTTTTAGTTTTTTTATTGTGGAATTATTTTATTTCCTCATTATTGTAGTGGCATAAACCTCAAGGGTAAATATCTCCAGCCCAATCTTGAGGATGAGGATGAGAGAGTTCAAATCTCCATGACCAATTACCACCTTCATAAAGAATGAATTTGAAATATAGGGAATAATGTAATGTGTCATGTATAGAATAGCATAGGCATACCACTATAATCTGGGCCTTCCTAGCAGTGTCGTTCAATTGTAGCCACCACAATAGTGCCTTTTCGAGAAGGTGCATGAAACCTATTTTTACCTCAACATAGTTGGAAGTTAATTGATATAAAAAATTCACTTTCTCTTGAAAATTGTAAATCTTAGTAAGATTATATGAATGAAACATGTTAATGATTTGTCAACCTTGGGAGGGTTGACCATGTAATTTCCCTTTCTTTGAATGGCCACTAACTGAGTGGCCTATTTGATTCCCATAGGCTATAGAAGTAAAATAGTGATAAATTAATTAAATTGTTTGGCTATCATTCAAGTGAATACATAAACATTTAGAAGTGAGAATGAATAATTAAATTAAATGGTGTTATTAAGTGATTATGGGAAAAATAAAAATTTGAAATTGAAATCCATTTATATTATTGAGTAGGAAAGAGATAAAAAGGGGAGATTCATGGTATTTTTATGACCTGTGCTATTGAATCAACATATTGTGATGATACAAGTTAGAAAAGGAGAATCGTAGCTCACTTTTTAACCTATATTAGTTATTATATTTCATATTTCATTTGATAGCTCTAAGAGATTAGTTGTAAAGATGAGAACCTCATTAAGGATTTTTATTTAGTGCTAAAGCCAACCACCCAATATGGTTAAGGGGAGGTATCATTCATATTTTTGAGTAGTACTACATTGAAGTTCAGGTTTCATCTTTGGAGGATACCCAGTCCTTCTTTTGTGAAAAGACAAAGTTTGTTATAGTGTCTGAGTTTATTTGTGCAGAGGTTAAATTACCCTAGCAAGTAATTTTATTTGTGGACATGCTCTGTTATTGAAACAACAGAGTTTATTTGTGGAAAGTCAAAGCTTATCTAAAAAAAATGAATTTATTTATATAGAATTTGCGTTTTTCTAGGTGGATTGATTTTCTATAGAAGGATCAAGCTACTTTATGAAAGAAGTAATTATTGTGCATAAAAAACTTTAGCATTAACCCTACTAGCCACTCTTATAGCCAAAACATGCCAAATTTCTAATTTACTCATAATTTTCAAATCTTGTATTAATGGAGTGATTGCCATGTATTTGGATTCTCCAAATTAATAATAAATTAGTCTAGCTATCATTTTACATACTTTGAGTAAGGGTTTCCTATTTGGAACCATGCAAATGTTTGAGTAAATGTCTCTACCATCAATGTTCTTTTGTTTGAATAAAAAGTGTCCAAAGAAATGTTTTCATGCAAAGTGTTTGCCAGAATGTAAGAAAGAGAATTTTGAGAATTATTGCAAGATTCATTCACATGTTTTAGTTAGTGAAATTAAGGGACAAGATCATGTAATTTAACATAATGAAACGTTGCAATCTCCTGCAAACAACGAAAATATGAATTTTTGGATTGAAATGAATATTATAGTAGCAACAATGCATAAGGATGGCTCATAAATTCATTGGATTGTTAGTGTTTCTGCGAGAGTAAGAGGGGAGGTAATCCATATATGCCTCTACAATTCATGTGATGTAATAAAAAACATAAGGCATGTACCACTAGTGTAGGTTTTAACCCCGTACAAGAATTACCTGCATACGAATTTTAAATCATAGGAAAAATAAAAAACGCGAGACCATAACACATAAAACATGTATGCACAGAGATTTCCCACTGGATCCCAAAACCGGGACTACCAGCTTGATTTTTCATTATTCTCCTTTCAATGTTACAATACATATTTATACATGCCGAAGCATCCAATACCATGGACCAAAAAACCATCGCGTCCAAAACCATGGACCAAAAACCATCGCATCCAAAAAACATGTGCGAAAATCATGCACAAAACCATAGGTGGGTCCGCCCATAAAGTGGGGTTACGGGTACCCCTCAAACCCCCTGTTAACTATGTGGAAAGAATATAACACAACCCAACAACTAGAATGTGGATCCAATGATTTCAAGACCCTAGGACAATTTCTAATATGTGATTGTACGTTAAGGGAAAATTTAATCCATTTATATTGATCTTTTTATTTGATTTCAATCTACTTATAGCAAAGAAACGAATCCACGAATGAGAATATCACTACTAGTGAACCATTAATGATCTGGTCAATCAATGGGGTTGGATAGTTACCTTTTGGTAATTCCTGATTAAGTTCCTTTAGATGACAAAAACATGAATTGTACCCTTTTTTGTGACGAGAATGATGTTAGAAACCTATTCAATTAAGGAAAATAGACATATGAACTAATATTTAAGTAATTTTTCAACATCTTCCTTAAGGATATCAACTGTGTGAGGGTTTATTGGGTGAAGTCCTTTCTTCAGTAGATTATTTATTTCATCCATATGGCTATCGATGATACATAACTATTCATATGTACAAGTGAATACATATTAGAATTATATGAAAAGAGTAATATAGGTAGAAATATCATTTGGAGTGAAATTCACTACAATCATGATGTTTTCTATGATCCCGGGTTTACAAAAAATATCAATGGGTATGATTTGAGAGATACTCAATACATTTTCTTTAGGTAACACATCATGTTCCATGATAGGATGATGCAACCAATTAGAATTTGAATATTCATTCCAACTAGTATATTTCAAAATCTACTCTATACATATTACGAACTAATATTTTGATGTTGATAATATATAAAATATTTCAATGTGAACCTTAAATAAAACAATTATATATATATTATTTTGTAAAAATGTAAAGAACTTCATATTAGCAAAAATGATGTAGAAAATTTACACAACCATAATCATGTAAGTTCTTCTGGTGGAACTAGGTTTCAGACCATCTTCCCACCAATGGAAACCAATAGGTCATTGCTTGAAATCTAGCGTCAAAGAAATATCTATTCATGGGAGAATCCAAAATTAGTAGCATACATAATCAGTGATTGTAATACAAAAAATAGTGTGTGAGAATTTTCCTTAGGGCTAAGAATACAGGCCATTCAAAAAGATGCTTCAAACATTTTTCTTTCCTTTAGAAGTTGTTGAGCCATCAAGTGTGCTATGAAGCCAGAATTGTGTTAGTGCATATTTTGTCTCCTCCTCAATGGTAAGACAACCATAAGAACTCAAAGCTTTCTATGGTTGTTCCGTATTAGTTGCTCCACTAACTTGACATTTTATTTTCATATAATCAATAATTATGGAAGAGGAAGGGCCGAGGGGAAGCGGGTGAGATTGAAAGGGAGTTTATACCATCTTGGGAGCTAGTGCGGGAATGATAGAGTGAGATAGGAGAGAAGGAGATGTCGAAGGAGTGGATAAGGCCTCGTAGAGATTCATGGAGACTATTAATTCTTAGAACTAACAACCTTCCTTATGGAAGCTTCATTGGCTTGTTGTTGCTTCTATAATTGTCTGGCTAGTAAACTTTTACGGCCCAATGCCAACCACCTACGTTCCATAATTCATCAGCTTCCACGGAGGACACATTGTGTGGTATGATTTCATGAATATTTGGAATGAAGACATTAGATTTTTAATCAAAATCTAAAGCATGGGAATGATGATCATGACCACATCGATTGCATCCATTGCCTCCATTGCATACACATCTACTCTCTTGAACCATAGTAGCAGGTGGGAGAATGAGGAGGAGGAATTTAAAATCATTGAGGGAATTGTAGATTTTCTTTTGGAAGGAAATAAGAGTATGATAGCGTGAGTGATGAATCATGAAAAAGTTGGGTGACAAAAGAGCCAAATAAATTTTTAGACATACATAATGTTTTCGATCGCCAAGTAAGTGAATGAGGCATTAGTGTTAAGTACAAGGAGGCCACACAAAGGATATGGAGCAGTCGATCAGGCATCATGAAATCAATGGATTAGCATACGGAGTGGGCATATTGAAGTCGGATGAGAGCCGCTTTCCATGTGAATGCATGGTGATGATAAATGCCGATAAGAGAACAATCAATTGCCACCCAAATTAGCAGGAATTTTTATCAACTTAACATTTATAAAGAGAAGAAAATTCAATTTAAAATATTTTTTCCTTTGTTATTTTTTTTTCCACTTAGTAATATCAAGGAGATGTTAAATTTCTTTAATACTTAATAAAATTTCATAGCCGACATTTAGAAAATATTCATGGAAAGAAGAAATTTAGTGTAATGAATAAATAAATAAAGTGAAGGATGCTTTTCATTTAATTAATTTGTGCTTTCTAATTCAATGACATCATGGAGATGTATAATTCCTTCAATATTTGATATGAATTAGAATTTAAAATACATTAACAAAAAGGGAAGATTGGCAAGTATGCATTTTGTATATAAAAGAATTGAAAATATTATAATGAATGATTCAAAAATTTTAACAGTGTCTATCTCAAAATGAAGGAGGTGTAATTTTTTCCTTATTTATCTTTTTGTTGACAAATGGTACGAATGTGTGTGTCTATGTGTCTATGTTTTTGTGGTATAGATAAATATCCAAATTTCAACTATATATAATATATCCTTATATATATACTATATATATATATATATATATTATTTGGTAAATAGAAAAGGAATTATGAATTAAGTCATTTTAATGGTTTCTAACTCAAAATGAAAGAGATATCCATTCTTTTTCATTTAGATTGGAGTTGACGCATGAAAAGAATGAATATATTTATAAAAATCTATATATATATATAATAATTAATATATATATATATATATATATATATATAATAAATAAGACTTAATTTTTTATATATATTATAAAATTAGGATAACTGAAGATTAAGTTACTAGATGAGTGTGGCAAACATCGGGGATTAATGGGGGCAGGGGCCATAGACAAGTTGCATAGGACACCCAAAATATTCTACACACATCTGAATGAGATTGTTTCCTGAACGATTGTTTTTTTAGAATTTGATTTTTCTAGATATCGGAGTTTTGGAAGGTGGTAGGGGAATGTTGACTATGCATAGACCGGTAACCTACGCATGCTCATTCAAGTGGTTTCTTTAGAAAGAAAGGGCAATGCAAGCTAGAGGGGCTTGTGATTTGGTCACTATGGTGTGCTAAATTGCATGGTTTGACACCTTAGTGAGCTTAAGGGAAGTGAACTATCCTTTGGATTGTGAGACGTGGTGAGGACAAGAGAATTACTGAATTTTCTTACTACAGGAGTTAAATAGGGTAGTTTTATTCCCTTCCTTGTTTCGTAAGAAATATGGCTCTACCACTAGGCCCTAGGAGTTCCTTTGTAAATGGAATTTTGGATGTGGTGGTCCTTTGTTATTTTTGGGTTCCCTCATCTTTACACTTTCAAGAATTTGTCATGGTCCCTATTGTCTTTAGTGGTATTTATTGCATGTATCTATCACCAAATTTTCTTAGGGTTGAGAGATGTAGTTTGAGGTCTTGGGCTCACTACCTCTATCCTTGGTTTCTTGGGGTATTCTATTCAAGAGGAAGTATTGTAATCATGGGGGTGCTTCTTTAGTGATAATTGTGGAAGAATATGTCATTTTTGACAATTTTTATCTTCTTGAGTTTTGAAGTAGGATTTGATTACCAAGCTAGAACATTTGGGTGGTTGAATTAAATTGGTATTTGTGTTTTGGATTATATAGTGGAATTCTTAGATGAAGGAGGCATGTCGTGCAAGGTGGGTGACCTCATGAAGTCTTGGTTTGCCGTTGCAGGTGCGTAGGAGAAGTGGAGGGTGATGGGGGTGTTGAGGCTATCATGACAGTGAATAAGATCATGAATATGTTTCATCACCTAGCCATGTGGAAGCACCACCATCTTTAGAATGTTTATATAGGAAGTTGCAGAGTCTTATCGCACTTCTGGTGGAGCTACGGAAACAGAGAGATGATGACTCGAATGAGGTGATAACATTCATGATTTACTAGAAACATAATAAACAATAAATTATGGACAAGACGAAATCACTCATAATGACCCAAATATTGACTAATAAGTGATTAGATCATATTGAGGGTCAGATTGACCACCTAGAGATTCATGTTTATGGGGCCCCTAGAGCCCCAAACATTTATGATTCTGGATAGGAACTGTCACCCCTCATAATCTTTGACAAAAGTTCTTTTGATATGTATGGCTGCTAATTTTTGTCTTGTGGAATAACTTCTTGTTACCTTAAAGAATTTATGAAAACGTTCCAATTCACAACATAGAAGTAGTGATATTGGATTATTCCACAACACATTTAACATATTAATATATTATAACATTTATGATAAATAAATTGTCATATTCCATGTCTTGGTCCATTCCTTGGAAAAATAGTGTCACATCCATAGTTTTCCATGTGATTTATAATCATATCATTTAGATGTCCATGATAGTACTTATTCGTAGTACATGTCAATTGAATGAAAGATTAACTCTCCATATAAATTTGCATTTTATATATATCTTATGATTGTAGATACTATGCTTCTTCAATCTAATAATTTATTATACACTCCATATAGATTTACGTTTACTTCTCAATTGAATAATAATTTTGTTTTTAATATTGCAAAAAATAGATTTATTTTAATAATTATATTTGAGGTAATTTTCAATGTTATCTTATTCAAAATTTAATTATAAACCAAAAAAATCAAATTTTAAATTATTAAATTTATATAACATGAATTTAATTTTCTTTTTAACACTAAATTTATGAAACAACAAAAAACTATTTTAATATCGTATCTAATATTTTAGACATTTTTATTGTTTTACATTTAAATCCATCATAATCTATTAATGCCATCTCTAAATTCCTAAGTACTTTTTTTTGGCATTTAATTCTATAATTATTAATATATAATTTTCAACAATCAATGAATTTTTCTTTGTTTATTTTAAACATATACCATGTTTTTTTCTATCTTTTATTTTATTGTTTTTTTTAGATTCTATTATAATTCTATACCTTTTAAATATAAGATTTTATTTAATTGCAAATTTTTAATTTTTAAATTTATTTAAATAGTTTAAATATAACAAATAATTATAACCAAGTCAATAGTACTTTTTCATTTTACTTACACTAAATACACAAATATATTTAGTGAAATTTTTAAAGGAGCTCATAAAGACATTACGATGTGAGCTAAGGGTTAATGAGTGCTCCATATTATCACATACAATCCATCAAAGGTATGTTCATGCCAAGATATCATGACCAAAAACTACGCTACATCACCCTTAGAAGAGGAAAGGGGCTTATGTAGAACTAACTAGGTCAACTATTGGCACTCAAATGTGATGTACAAGCCCTATCTTGTAATATTAAGGATGGCCATCATCATCTATTAGGTGGTGATGAGCCTCTTTATTGGGTAACTTTATGGACCTTCATACACCTCCAAGCTTATTTAAATCAACTCTTCTCATAATTCCTTACATATTTTGATTATATTTTTCTTAATGAGAAGAGTAAAAGTGATATGTTATGTCTAGTGGACTAATGTGCATTGATTGCAGGCTTTTGAGAGAAAATCATGGCAATTTTGGCTAATTAACAATAGAAACTTGAATGGGACAAGGAGGAGATATTATAGGAGATAGATCCTCCTCATTTAATCCTAACTCATTCCAATATTTCTCCATCAAATCACACTAGCTTCGAGTTGCAAGCAACTGATTCATGAAGATCAGAAGGAAGTCAAGCCAGTGACAGTTAAAGAACAAGTTCATCTTGAGTTTTGGAGCCAAGCCTCCCTAGATTTAAGGAAGTCATTGGAGATTTCATTTGTATAAATAAAGATGCCTAGAGCCTCATTAGGATTCAGATTTTTTATGTAAAAGCATTAGGAATTTTCAAGCTGAAGACTTGTGGAAGACATTGTTGTGTAATTTTCTGATATGATAATGAGAATGAGAATTTCATTGATCCAACACTGATTTGACTCACATGGCTAAAACTCTTGGATTAGGGTTCAACCCTAGCAGAAAAGGTGCCCCTTCTTGTATTTGTATTCCTAGTCGATTTCATAGATTAATGGTTGAATTGTTTTTAGCATTACTTCATTCCATGTAGTTGTGGATTTGATAAGTTTTCTTTCATTTGTGCATTGCTTTAGTAGTATCTTGGGAAGACAAAGGAATATCAAAAATCTGATAGTAGGTAGTGTTGGCCTCACTCCTCCATTTAGGGACAATGGTTTGAGAAAAGAAATCCTATGCAGCCCCAAAAAGACAAAATTTTGATTTCTTGTGGAATTTAGAATTTTCTGCTACTTAGGCCAGCATTTTACCAGTTTTCAAGAATAGGATTTAATTGAGATTTCTGATATCTTCAGCCTTTCATTGGATCTCATGAAGGTTTCACACTATTCTGCAAGTTTTTCCATCCATGAAATAAGGAACTACATAATGAAATTATGTTTTGTTAGTTGATTGAAAATCTTTCTTGTCTGACATGGTTCATGGATAAATACCAATGATTGATGTAGTGTAGGAGTTTCAGCAATGTAGAGAGATATCATGACTATGAATCTCATCCTAACCTCATCCATCCATGATTATCACTTTTTCCACTAATCCCTCACCAAATTCATCATTACATAAGAACACTTCTCCATGTTTAATTGAGCAAATCCAACCATCTCACAATCTCTGTTTTGATCTTAGAAGGAGTCCTAGCCACTCCCTTGCCTCATTTCTCTCACCATTCACCTTCCCTAAGACCTACACCACCTTCCAAATCCCTCCTCTTTCTCTCAGTCGAATCCTGTAGGAATAAAGGGGATCAGTAGTAGCATTAGGACATCCTGTAGGAGGCATTAGGACATCATGTACGAGGCATTAGGACATCCTCTATGATGAGCTATAATGGCCCGTTTTGAGGCTGAATTGTGGAAAGAGCACCAAGGAAGATAGGAGAAGACCCCTACTTGCCTCCCAAGCCATCTGACCATTCACCATAATCCCTAATCCACTCGCCACATCACCAAGAGGATTTAGCATTCACATTTTCACACAAAAAGGAAAAAAAGGAAAAAAGAGTTATTGTGCTCATTTACATGCGCAGTAGTAGAATGTTTGGTTATTTCAGATTTCATGCCTAGGACAATAGGATTACACACATGTCAAATTAGCCATATTTTGAAGAAAAGCCTCTTAGCAGTAGTTAGATGAATGGTGTGTTTAATCATTTGATATTAGTTTTTCCTTAGTACAGTAGACAAGCTTTTAGTTAGAGTAAATTTCCCTTTTTCTCATTGGTAATCAAGCTTCTTCTGAATCAATAGAAGGTTGGTTTGAGAAACCAAAATGGTCTTACACCAGCTTAGCAGTAACAAAGAGAAAACCCATCACATCTGCTTG
This sequence comes from Pinus taeda, assembly GCA_000404065.3. Taxonomy (NCBI): domain Eukaryota; kingdom Viridiplantae; phylum Streptophyta; class Pinopsida; order Pinales; family Pinaceae; genus Pinus; species Pinus taeda. The sequence goes on from APFE030163962.1 coordinate 39,826, forward strand.
TTTATACAACATTGTCACTTCCAAGTTTGTATGAACCCTAGGTTGATAAAGTAAAGTTGGTAGCCCCAGGAGTTGCAACATTCTTGCTGCAATACTGGTGCTCATCACCTTTTGGTGTTGTTTCTAGGGAGGTATCTTAGTAAGATGTGATTTATACTTTCTTTCTTCCATTTCTTATCTATGACATTCTACTATTAGGCTTCATTTATGGACAAGTAATTGTAACTCAATTTTCTTTCTTGTCCATTCTGTAAGTGAGATTTCATTCAAGCTATTAATTTCCATTCAGTTTGTGATTTCAATTCTGCAGTTAGTCTCAAAGCTTGAAAAGAAAACATAAAACTAAGCAAGAAAAATTCTTTCATTCCTCATAGGAATAGGGATAACTTAGGGATATTTCTACCAAATACCCCCACCACTTCAAACATCCAACCTTCCCTCTTCTTTGGTAGCTATGTATTGGAGGACCCCTAAGGCAAACAACCAGATATTTTTGAAGAGTCTAAAGGTGGAGAAGAAGAAGGAGAGCCCATTCCAACTGACCTAATGGCTGAAAATAGAAATGACATAGGAGATAGAGAAAGAATTGAGGGTTCTTCTCCACAAATGCATTCATGAAAACCATCAATTGCCACCCAAATTAGGGGGAATTTTATATCAACTTAAAATTTATAAAGAGAAAAAAATTGAATTAAAAATATTTTTTCCTTTGTTAAACTTTTTTTTCCACTCAGTAATATCAAGGAGATGTTAAATTTCTTTAATACTTAATAAAATTTCATACCAGACATTTAGAAAATATCGATGGCATGAAAAAATTTAGTGTAAACAATAAATGAATAAAGTGAAGGATATTTTTCATTTAATTATTGTTCTTTCTAGTTCAATGAAATCATGGAGATGTACAATTCCTTCAATATTTGATATGAATTAGAATTTAAAATACATTAACAAAAAGGGAATATTGGCAAGTATGTATTTTGTATATAAAAGAATTGAAAAAAATATAAAGAATGATTCAAAAATTTTAACGGTGCCTATCTCAGAATGATGGAGATGTGTAATTTTTTCCTTATTTATCTTGGAGTCAACATACGACACGAATGTGTGTGTCTATGTTGTAGTAGTATAGATAAATATCCAAATTTCAACTATATATATATATATATTAGCATTTCCAGGATATCACGATCTCTGCGACTGCAGGCCTTGGTTCTCCCCAGGCCAACAATATGCATCCTCATAAGAAGGCACAATCATATTGGAAGGAATTTGGAGGCTGTGGGGCTCCATCATGGGACCCGAATCCACACAAGTTGTTTCGACCCGATCTCCCGTTCACTCATTCCCAAATGATATTCAATGGCTATTATAGAGACTGGGGTTCCTTACGGAACACCTACCCTGATGCATGGACTCCCTCGCAGAAAATGGAGATAGAGGGATGGACGGGAAAGGAAAGGGTTTTAGGAACAACAACTTATACCACTGACACACTACAAACCAGAGCTTCTCTAGAGTCATACCTTGGCTGTCGATCTGTCGCCCACAAGATAAAAGCCAAAAATGAATCTATATGTCCAGAGATGAAACTGCACGGGAATGGATCTAGGTTATGCGGCCTACTGTGCCCCTTTATTCACAAAGGAAGGAAGGGTCTGGCACCAATGGATGGAAGCTAAGAGCTATAGCAGATCTAGCCAAAGGTGACATGATCCCGGAGGGCCAGACATTCTTGCGAAAGGTAGATATTCTAGAGATAGTGGCTGGGACTATGAAAAACGTCCTCCACAAACTAGATCTAGAGAAACCAAGACAAAAAAAGAATACAAAACACAATGGTGCATTTAGGTTTACAGAGAAAAAGCCAGATCCAACAGATCAAGACCTCAACAAGGCCTTTCCACTCTGCATGGATGAAGATTTGATACAAATCTTCATCAAAATGATAGGGGGTAGACACTACTGCATGCAGCTCAGCAAGGGGACAAGTATTCATGAGTTAAAGAAGGAAATCCATTTTCAACTTGGAACCCCAACAAAACACCAAAATCTGATATATATAAGACATAGTCTGTAGGACAACCACACACTTCAGCGCTATGGTATAATGAAAGATTCAACCATCATTCTTAATCTAAGGTTGCGTGGTAGATGTAATGGATTCAGTTCAAAAAATACAGGTTCCTTTTGTGATGCAATCAAGGGAAAGGTGAAAATACCAAACAAACTAGCAGGAGCATGAGAGCTACTAGGCCCCTACATTGTGGAACAAAAAGTGGAATCTCCAACGCTTTAAGTGTCTTTCCTAGAGGTAATTTCTCTACTCACAGATCTATCCAAGAATGTTTTTATCTATAGATTTAACAGCTTTTGGCCAAAATTTGATGCTCTGCATCAATGGATCTTCTCCTCATGGTCATCCAACTATGAAATTTGCATGTGCCCAAAAGGATTTTTTGTAGTTAGATTCAAAACAAAATGGGAACGTGATAGTCTCATTAATCAGGGACCTTGGTTTTGGGGAAATGTTGGTCTCTTCATCACCCCCTGGTTCCTTAATTTTGATGTCAATACTATGAAAGTGTCAACAATGCCTATTTGGGTTAGGCTTCATAACCTCCCTCTACAATTTTGGCATCCCAAATTTTTAATAGCCATTGGGAATTCCTTCGAGAAATTACTAAAAATGGATGAAGATAGAGCTATTAGGGGAATTTTCACATTTTCTAGAATATGTGTACAAGTGGACTTGAGTCAGGGGCTGCCTGATCACATCACATCGATCTTCAATAACACTTTGTGGAAACAACTACTGAACTACGAGAATATATCATTCAGATGCAAAGGGTGTATGCAAACAGGGCATCTCCAATATGCCTACCCACTGGCCATAAAGGACCCCAAAGGGAATAATAAACAACAAAAAAAGGCCAAAGGGTGATAGCGTACTGACCTGCTGGAAGAAGAGGACATGCGGACAAAACCTATAGGGAATCTTTCAGAACTTGACACACAAAAGGGATAGAAATATACATAGGAAGAGAACACCCCAAACACTTAGTTAGAGCCATACAACACGAAACAAAAACAATAACTTCAACTGGAAGCAAGTGGCATCAAACGAACTCATGGATCGGAAGGATCACAATCTGACAAAGAACATCCAATGAACACATCGGAAAACTAGCTAGCTATTATTGCACCCTCTCCCAACTTCGGAGGTGGGCGAAGAGTGGAGCAGAAGAAGGGCCGAAAAGTATAGGCTTGCAGGAATTTATTTTTTTCTCTTTAGTAATCCTTTTTTTCTTGTTATTACATGAACAACCATCTGCATATGCTCCAAGCATCTACAAAATGTAATTTTTTCATATGAATAAAATTACGACTTTTTCTATGAGAAAAAAAAAAAAAATATATAT
>APFE030163963.1:0-10924 GCA_000404065.3 Pinus taeda
CCAATATGGTCAAAAACTCAAACTGAAATACATGACTGAATACTGATGACTCAAAGACACAAACTAACTAGAAATTGACTGAAAATTTGACTCAGTACTTACTTAACTGAAACAAGTACTTACAAATCTTTTTAGTGGCAGCATACCATCGAGATTTGAGGGCTTAAAATACTTAAGACAACCACCTGCCTATTGAAGAAATAGGTACAATCATGTGAAGTGAACCTTCCAATGTAACCAATCTAGCAGATGGCTACTCACTGAAATTCTGCTCCCACTTTCCCTGAGAAGGCAGAACAATGTACATGTAGGCAACTCACAATAAAAACTAAAACCAAGGCTTATGCTAATAAACCATAAAACATTCATCTTCTATTATGCTTGCAAAATAATGGCGAATGGATCTTGAAAATCCTGAAGCACTAGCTTGTCTTGAGATCTAGCAGCAAAAATACAAGTGCTTCCTTCATTCTGATCTGAAAGAATAGTTGGTTGCTGATTGATAAGAAGGCATAAAGAGGTATAAGATTCTACTATATGAGTGCTAGCTACAAACACCTCGAGCATGAGAAACCCTGACTCAATTTCTGGCATACTATCTCTCTTAGCCTCATACTCCTTAATTTCATAGTCTAAATCATTCTTAAACAGAAATCATTGTTAAAGATTATCAAACATGACAACCCTATCATCTTTATGAAAGAAAACAATATCTATTCATTGATCTATAAATATAATTTCAAGAATGTCCTCATTTTCAAAAGTGGAAGAAGCTTCACTAACACCTTCTTGATGATGCGAACACTACAAACCTGCATTAGCTTGGGTTGTAACATGACCTTCTAGCAGTTGATCTATCTCATCTTTAGATAGAGGAGAAAGTAATTTTTGTTTTCTTTTGTTAAAACAATAATTTTCTTCTTTCCCCCCTAAAGATTCCCAAGGTTGTTGAATATGGTCTTGTGTATCAAATTCGTTAGCTTATTCAAATTGTTCTTGAAACTCAAAACTGAAATGTATAACTTTTACTACAGAGTCATCCAAAGAAGATTTTTCAATTATTTGAACAAAGATGTCATCTTGTTTTTCATAAAGGGATTGGAGCTCCTGCTTCTGAAGACCTTTATCTGATAGGATGAGAACAATTGTGTTGATAACTTTGTTTTCTTCATTCAAGGTGGTCTCAACAATAGAGCTCTCCTTGATGGGATCCAAAACAACATACTTGTCATCATTATAATATGAATCTAGATTTGGAATAGCCAGCTTGACCTTATCACAATATGAAATTGGAATTTGATTTTCTTGTGTACCACCTTCTACTATGAGAATATATGAAATAAGACATTGTCTTCCATCATTTTCCATTGTACTAATATCTTGAACCTGCTGCAAATTTTCTTGAGCATCTTGTCAAGTATCCTCTAAGCTCTCTTTATGCTGCTGAAATGGATTTTCATACAGGGCTTCCATATCTCATCGTTTATGAAGTCATCATCTTCATAGATTTTCTCATGATTTTCAATAAAACTATAAGCATGTTTGCAACAGTTTTGAACTAATATTAAGGATGGATAAGATTATTTATACCTTTCAAAGAACATGGTATGAAAATCTTTTAAATATTAAAATACAAGCAGGCGGAAAAATTTCATACCAAGATTGGACTTCACCTTCGAGAGTGGCCATGAATATATTCATCAAGCAGTCTTTAGGAAAATCAACCTTCAACTTGTGAATATGCATGTGAACTCTAACCAGATGTAAAGCAACATCATTCATATCATCATATTTAAACATAGGCAAACTCCTTTGCCAATCTACCTTAGGAATTTTATTTGGGAAACTTGGAATTTGATCTTGGCTCATGGGAGCGTACATTAGAGCAAGCAAATCCATTTTAATAACAATGAATTCACCAAGAAATTCTTCAAGCTATTGGTTCTTGAAGAGTGGAGTTGCCACAAAAATTATGAAACTTGCGATTTTTCGACATTGGAGTCTCCAAGTGAATGATTTCAGCCTTTGCATGCATCTGATTGTTGTTCACCCTCAGTAATCAGATCTAAACTTTGATGATCTTTCCTAGAGAATATTTGTCACTCATCCCCAGTATGGTCACCACTATGTTCTCACCTAGATTTATCTCAAGTTGAAGGGAGGCAACTTCCATGGTAACCACAAACCAAGCTTAGCCTTGTAGCTAGCCCTATAAGGCTGGGAGATGGCTCTCTCCTTTAGAATCTTAGTCAATATGATTGGATCAGGTAAGGATTTTAGGCTAGGTATAGTAGCACGGTAGTTTTGATTGGGTTTTGTTGATGTTTTTCTAGATCAGAAGGAGTTGGGAAGTTTAGGTATAGGGAATTAGGTTAGAATTGTAGTGTGTTCTATGGGGCAAGGTAGGTATAGGTTATAACATTCTTAAGCTTAATGAAATGAAGTGTTTTACTGGTGAGAAGATAAGGAGGGTATGTGGAGATCATGGATCCTTCTTAAACAGTAGAAAAAACATGAAATATTGAGTGTTTTCCCAAGGTAGAGCATTAAATACAATGGATTCTACCTATCTTACCTGAAAACATTCAACTAGACTCATTCAAATTATTGAGAGCATACATAAAACAAGTAAAAAAATGATCACATAAGGAAAAAATATGCTATAAATCCCTACCATAGGGATCCCATAAAAATAGTTGTGATTCTTATTAATGGCGCCAAAACTACTTACAAGAGAAATACAATCAAGTGCTAAGCATCCAGCTGAGTCCAACCTCAACAAATGTCTAAGAAAATACATAATATAGGCATCAAAACAACTCATCCTAACCTCAGGGGTCGAACCCATGAGAGGAGGAGCAGTTACAAAACAAACTAAACTGAAAGCAAAAGACTAGGGAGGTCAAATGACTCATCCCTAAGGTGAAGGAAACTGATTCATTACATGCCACCTGGACCATTTACCTAATGTATCTAACCTAGGTAACCAAAATATAGATTAGTTACATCATGATTTCACATTACATCAGTAAAAGGATCAAAATCACTAGATGAAAATCAAATTATAGAAGAAACAGTGAAAAATTGGGCAATCTGGCAAGTGCGCAGCGCTAGTGTCAAGTGCACAGTGCCTGAAGGGAGTGCACAGTGCCAACTTCCAACCAAATTTTGAGTGTTTTCCTTACTCCCAAATATGGCTCATGATATCTCATTGGAATTTTGTCCTATTTACTTTCCAAATCTGCCCTTGGTTTCCCCTCCAAAATTGCAATGCCCCAAGACTGCTCAAACGTGCATCGTTGGGCTCTAAAAACAGGAAGAAACATGAAATTTTGGTGGTTTTATGGACTTTTCACCTAGAAAATTTGATTTCCACACCTGGAAACATGGTTTTCCTACATTTACATGGCCTTCTAAATCTAATGGTGGTGGCCATTTCTCCAAAAAGTGCCCCAAAAAAGTGGCCACTATGCGTTTGGCTAGTAGATTAATAGAAAAATTGCCTGAAAATGATAGAAAATGCTAACACTTCAAGCCAACATTTTACTACCTTCCCTATGTCCAAATTGAGTATGAGATGGAAGTATTCTTGAGCCTAGTTTCCCGAAAATCTTAAATTTCTCCATTTGGAGCTAATTTGCCCTGTCAAAATCCCAATTTCCCAAGACTTATCAAACACGCATCGGTTGAAGGGAGTGTGCACTGCCACTTTCAAGACAACCTTTTGAGATCTTCCTCAAATCCAAATGGAGTTCACGATAGCTCATTGGAAAGGCTGTTTTTTTGAGTTATCATTTTACTCATCAAGAAAGTCATTTGGTCAACCTAGCTAGGGGAAATCATGATTTTCCCAAGGTCACTCCATAAGTGCATCAACTCTCCTGGGGCAAATGATGTTTTGGATATTTCTCCCACGGCATGAGACCTGGATAAAACTTGAAGGAGGTTTTTCTTCCTGGGTATATTATGGACAAAACCCTCTCTCACTTTTGTCAATTGCATCTTATCATGCTTAGAAACATCATTTGAATAAAACCTATCCCGATGTGTGGGATAGGAGATTTGTAGAAAGGAAGGGAAATGAAGGGGATGAGGGGCTTCTAACATCTTGAGAAAATTTTGGGAAGTAGGGAGGGATGCTAGGAAGCAGGGGAAAGTAGCATTTCAAGGATTGAGTGAGGGGAAGGGGGCCAAAAGGGAAAAACACAGGCCTAACCTAGAAAAGTGTCAAATTGTAGCAAAAGGCTAAGGTTTATGGGAAAATGATGAATTTAAGGGATATCAATGATGGAAAGTATTTAAGAAGGTATTTTAAGGGTAGGGGAAGGTGTATGAGCATCAAGATACAAGTTTTGTTGATGATTTGACCATCCAAGGAAAATTACCTTCAAAACCATAAGAGAGGAAAATGAGCCTTACCTAAGCGCAACTGAAGCACAAAAGAGGTGTAAAATGACCCATTGGTGCTTGAAATAATGATGACAACTCTTTGAATGATGGTACACTTAGTGAAATGGTGACATGGACCAGTACTTGGAAAACTTTGGAAGGACTGAAAACAATCCTAGACCTAATACCTAATGACCAAAATTTTCTTGAAGACTCACTGAAATGAAAAAAATTTGACTTTGAAACCCCAAGACCACTTTATAAGAGCATATTTGATCACTGGTGGAAGGCTGCAAAGACTGAGACTAACAGATATAATATCTGAAAATAATCAACCTAAATCTCCCTAAATATCTTTAACATATCAGCTGATTTTTTTTCACTATAAAATATTATATGAAATTTGTCTAACTTAAACATATCAATTGTATAGTTATTCCAATTATTTTCATATTGAGAATTAGATGAAATTTTTAAAATTCATTATAAAACAAAATACTTCCTAAAATTATTTATTATGTGTGCGTGTATATATATTTATATATATATATATAATATTATATTATATATATATATATATATATAATTATATATATATATAATATATATATATATAATATTTATATATATATAATATATAAATTAATTTAGATTTAATGTTTTAAATTTAGGAATTCTTATAGGATAAGCCTAACCTACCAGTTCGTCTCTAACCATATTAATTGAATATCTTTTCCATATTTCATTTTTTATATCAAAGAATTGAAGGAATTTTAATTTTGATAAGAATTTTTTTTTAATTTAATTAAATAATTTAGAAATTGGATATGTATGATGTATGTATGAATGAGAGATAACTAGGTTTTGATTTAATGTTTTAAATTCTTGAGTTATATATTTTTTCAAATACCCTCTCAACTTAAATTTAATATCTTGAATTTATGAATCACGATTAAAATAAGATGCATTGTTATGAAATTTAAAATATAAATTCAATTTCATCTGAAACATGCATGCGCACACAAACCCATAGATAAATAGGATAGATCCATCTTAACTTTGTGTCTATCAAAGGTTGATATGGATCAAATCTCTATAGGTGCAAACGTTTCCTCAAGTTTTGCACTCAAAAAAGAGTTTTTCACGTTGAGATATTTGATCCCTCTTTGTGCTTGATACATCAAGAGTTAAGATGGATCTAGGCTAGTTGATAAAGTAGTCATGGATGACAATCATAAGTGGACTAAATTAAATCATTAAAAAAACATTCCACCAAAATGGCCTTACACTTATTGGAATTTTGTGAAGCTACACATCAATCATGATACTAGATATTAGAAAAGATAATATGAGAAATAAAACCATGAAATAAATAGTTAATGACACCTCAAGATCATTTTTATCACAACATTTTAACTCAATTAGTTTTACATTAACTACGTTATGTATCACTTTATTTCAATTATTTTAATGAATCATTTTACTTGACTTGACTATAACATCTCAAACACAAATTTCACTCTCAAATACATAAAATTATTCAAATATAAATTTCAAATCCCATTAAAATAAACTACATATTTATCCTCATGTTCTTGCAATAATAGAAATATAGATTCCACGATGTACATGATAATCTCCCACAATTGTCATCTTGAATTCCACACAAATATGGTGAAAATAACACAGTCTCTTTTAAACCACCTGAGGCATATCATGGATCACAATTATGGAGCTATGATAACAAATTTTGTGTATTTTATTGAATTTTTAAGAAACATTGATACATTTTAGTGAATTGATAGTGAAAAAAACCAAATAGGAACATTAAGTTATATTGACTAGGTGTCTTTCATCCTCCAATGACAATTGGATTCCAATGTATACAAGGATAGGTTACCATAACAATAAATGTTGTTTAAATTATTGTCATCATTTCATTATTGGTTAATATTTCAATGTTTTCCATCAAATTCTCCTCCTAGGTTATTGTATTATCCTTATTCTTTGTTTTATAGCTAATCATTTAGACAAAATTTTGTCAAATGACATAGGTTGTAACCTATGCAATGATACTTTCTAAAAATGTTCTCTTTTAGAACATTTTGTCGATATTTTCTCCAACCTCTTTATTATGTTTTCTTTTATTAATATCAAGAAATGTGTTTATCTTTGAACAAATATCATATTTTAAAAAATGGGTTTTGAAAAAGAAAAAGAAAAATACATTCAATAAAAAAACATATTTTCCTTATAATATTATTTCTAATAAAAATTATTACTCCTATGAAAAATAATTTCACCATCCATTCAAATTAGTCGAAGCCTCCTACCGTCTAATCTTGAAAGCATCCTATGAATAGTTAGTTAAGGTCGACTTCAAGACTACATTGAAGCACAATTTGTTATTACCATAAATGTTTTGTGTCTTGAGACAAATACAAACACCAGTATCTTGAATGGGAAATCTAAGAGAATATTATTCATTGTAATCATCTCCATCCATGTCTTCTTCCTTCTCTACCACCTCTTCTTCTTCTACCTGAAAAAATGAATGGTGATGTGGCTCTTACTACACCACGTGTTGAAATGTGGGTGGGTTAGTGTTGGAGAAGTATATTTAATTTTTTTTTTTTAATTAAGAATTCTAATGCAGTGAAATTTTCTATTTTTGAAATGAAAACTTCCTAATGTAGATATTTTGTTTATGTAAAAAGTAAAAGAAATGAATCAACTAGGGAAGAAAACAATGCATACTTTGACACCTCCCTAGAAATGGTGCCAAAAGTGATGAGCCTTGGTATTGCATCAAGAACGCTGCAACTGCCAAGGCTACTAACTTTAATTATCAACCCGAGGTTTGTACAAACTTAAGAGTTATAGACACTATATTTCTAGCATACAGTTTGTCCTTCCTTCACCATCATGATGTAATGTAGTAAATGTAATAAAATCATATCCTAAAATAATTACAGAAATGGAAAATAAATTAATCCTAGGTAAGAACAACAACTTGTAATTGAAATCCTGAGAGCATGAATTCAAATAAATAGAACTCATCTACATTGTGAAAAGGAATTTCCTAATTGGTGTTTATTCTTCGTCAACCCTAAGAAGCCAAAACCAATATTTTAAGAAAATCTAGGCATGTATATACATGTTAGCAGAGTACCACGGGAAACTACAAGATGTTACAGATTTACTACAGGAAGTTAAAATTCATCTAATGAGAAAGATAATAAAATCTAAATTGGATGGGATGGTTTTTTTTATTGACTAGGATGTATTATGTCTCCATTCCATGTGGAATCACTCAAAAATACCTTTGTTAACCCATACTAAAAAATAACAGAAAATTACTAGTCTAAAATCTATAAGTTCGAGAACGAGTGAGCTAGTAAATCTATCAAATTCGTAACCTAATCAAGTGAAATTGTAATGGGGTAAATTTTTTTATTAAATAGATTTCTTTTGTAAATTAATGGAATTGGAATCAACTCGATTGAAGCTCATTCGAATGTTCTAAAAAGTAATAGAAATTTATTGTTATTTGCGACAAGGGACTTCCAGAAATCTAGATTTGCAAATAAGAAAACTAATCCAACTACCTCAATGATTGCTATGACTCTCCAATTTTTTTTCAATGTTAAAATGATTCTTTTGATCCTGAAAAATAACTTACTTCAATCATTTAATCCAATCCTACAACAAAAAATCCTCAATACTAAATTTAAAAATAGAAAAATGAGAAGAACAAGAGATGCATGTGAATAAGAAGTGAAAAGAAGAAAAGTAAATGATACATAATGGATCTGAGGCTCCTGGGATGGCCAAGCCCAAGGAAACTCAGAGTCCTATGGAGGAGATCAAGATTTATAATTTTAACATGACACTAATCTTCATTATTTCCATCAAAACAATTACATGCATGCAAGAAATCAAAGTGGAGCTCCAAACATATGAGTTCTCTCCACAAGAAGAATAAGAAGAAATCCACCCCTAGAGGTAAATTCAACTTGGTACTTATAAAAAATGATTAGGAATAATTCCCCATGAAAGGAGGAAGCTTTCCCCACCAAAATCCCTCAAATAGTGTATCTGATTCCCAATACTAGGAATTTGTATTGAGTGACAGGGAACACATTCCTAGATTTTCTCAATCATTGGATCTCCATAATATGTGGAATAATTTCATAATACCTTCTTGATTTATTATTTAATATTAATCCTCTTGTAGTAGGGAGCAAGACCCTAAATTATCTCCTCCTACATATCTTCATAATCTGGCCAATATTCTCACAATATTCCACAAAAATAAATAATATTAGGCATAAATATGTAATTATCCATAAACCTTCCTAACAACCATATTAAAGTTAAAAATGAATTATCTAATGCAAAAAGAGAGGTTTAATGTGCTAAAGGATGCGCAGATGGTCTTTAATTTATGTCTAATTTGAGGCTCATCAGCTACATGCCTCTGAACTAAGTTACAATGAGGCTCGGATGCCTATTTATTATTGAGAAGCAATGGAAAACCCTAAACATCCAAAAACCTAACCCTGGGAGATGAAGTGCCAAAACTATAGCTCTCGTTTGGGTAAATTGGTATATCAACTTCCCGGGGTTGTAACTTTGGCATACGATCTTCGTTTCATGCACAACTTTTGACTCATTCTGTTTTTCGAAAAAAAGTGTCATTTAGGGCCTCAAAATGGCTCCAAAATTTTAGGTCTTGAAAATCTTCCAACAATAATAAATTCTACTACAATTAAGGAAACCAAAAAAGTAAAAGAGATAGTAGTGGGGGTCCAAGTGGAATAGGAGGGTGGCCACCAACATCCACCTGGATCATTCCTCCCCCATTAGGAAGCAATGGTCCCCAGTGTGTTGAGTGCCTCCATGAGATGAGGAAACTTCTGTTGAACCTGGTCCCTGCTGAGCCACATATTGGTGCAGGAGTAGGCCACCTTTGAGAATCGAATATAGTTTGATCTTTTGCTAGTGAGTGTTCTTGACCTATGAGTCTATAATTTGATCAGTTTTGTCCTACTCCATGCAATCTACATTTAACTCTATTGGTTTGAGTTGTTCTACAATGTCTTATGTGTCTAGTAATGGTGGGAAGTATGGCCAAAGGTGGTCCACATTGAATGTTGGGTGCAAGCCAAGCAATGTGGGAATGTTGAACTCAAAAGAATTGTCTCCCACAACCTTGGTAATGGTGTAATGACCATATCAAAGTGGTTTGAGCTTCTGATAGGCTTTAGTAAGGTGTTCTTTCTGTAAATGCAACCAAACCTTCTCTACCACTTGAAACTTGTGTGGTACCCGATGTTGATCATGTCATTGCTTTCACTTGGAATTTTTCATACTAGAGCGGTGATATATTGACTTGTTGGGTAGAGGTGCTTCAGGATTCAGATCGAACGAATGCTTGAGCTGATATTGCAATAGTACCCCTGTGGGTGAGGAGAAGATGTCCCTGTATTCTGCCACGATCATATCCACCCGATTCTGCTGCATGGAGAAACCCTTCGCGGGGGCCATGGATGTGGCTACACTCTTTCCCTTACCTTGTGAGGGAACCAGAAAAAAATAAATCTCCTAGTATGGGAGATTATCTTACTACATTGGTTAACAAAGATCAAAGAGGTGGTGGTAGGTGGGATACCTCCAATATCCGATATAACGTATTACCCAAAGAAATAATAACAAAGCAAGGTCTAGACTCATATACAACATGTCGCTTCCACAAGTATGGTTGTCCAAATAATATATCAAAAACATCAAGAGGATAAACATCACACAATACCTCATCTATGAAGGGATTGATGTTGTAGGGAAGGTGACAATGTTGGCTAACTCAAAGATCTCATCCTTGGTGAAGCCACCCGATGTTGTATGGTTGTGGGTGTGGTGTAGTTGGTAGGACAAATCACTTCATGACCTCTACTGAAATGAGGTTCTTTTGGATCCCAATATTGACAATGAATTGCAGTGGCGAACCCTTTACCCACATCTATCAGTGGAAGAGATGCTCCCCCTCCTCTCGATCTTCGGGATCATTCTTTTGGATCTTGGTGGTGGCAACAGTGGCTTTGGACTCAACATCAATAATAATATTCCCTTTGTCATTCATCTTGTTTGGTTCTAACTCAGAGTCGAAACATGCATCTAATTTTGAAGCCTTCAACTAGGCCACCAATGACTGCTTGCCCTGACACTCTCTTGTGTTGTGAGTGTGGCTCTTATGGAACTCACACCTCTTTCATATGTCCTTTTTTGACTTCACCATTTTTCTTTATTTGCGGCTTCGACGGGTTATCCTGGTGATGAGCCTCATCATTGGGTAATTATATGGTCCTTAATTCATCTCCTAGCTTAGTCAAACCAACTATTCTCATAACTTATTGCATACTTTTGATTATATTTTGTCTATGGGATGAGTTAGAATTGGATATTTTTCTTTGTGGTCTAATGTGCATTTAATGAAATATTTAAGGAGAAAAGCAAGGAATTTTGGAAAATACGA
>APFE030163968.1:0-29872 GCA_000404065.3 Pinus taeda
TGGTGGGACCGCCCAAATTTGGCACTCCGCCATTATTCCCGCCAACATAACTGCCACCTAACTGTCGTGTTACCCGCGCATGTGAACAGGATATTCAGAGTCGGCGGTCTGCATTGGATTATGCGCCGGAGGTTTCGGCTAACGGGCAGTTATCTTTACTCCGCTTTATTATACCATGTGAACACATCCCACACATTAAACGGAAGACCGTTGGAATCACGGCGGCGGTTTGGGGTTAAGGCCCTCGGTTTCGAGGCTACGGACATATGTGATGGGGGCTGGCCCCCTTTAAGCCTTGCCCAAACGTAATACAACCTTTTAATATTATTAACTCCGCTACCATATCAAGTCCGATCCCATTGGTGTATTGGTAAAGTGTTGTAATGCTGTTTGACTAGTCGTGGGTTTGATTCACAACCTGACCAAAATTTTAAACATATGCACCCATTATGATGATGTCACTCTGGCCATGTGGCGGCCTCTGGGCCTGCCACGTGGAATTATGCCATTTGTTGCCTAAAACAAAATATTCCAAAGAATATTCTATGGAACATTCTATTTTAATTTTTTTTGAAAAAAATCAAAATTTCAATGTTATTGGGCAATTCTTCTTTTTGGCATAACTTCCTCATATGGACACCATTTTTCGAACCATTCATCGTGCCGGAATCAGGAGGACGAGCTCTATTCGATCGTTTAGTTTCGAACCATTTTTGAGTACTTTCAAAATTGATCATTTTCGACACTTGGTCTTGAGCTCCTGATCAAATACAACACTTATAATCCTTTCTGAACCGTAACTTCTCTAGTAAATTTTCATAGAACTAGGCCAAGTGTCTCATAGAACTATTTGGTAGGTTCCTAAACAATTTCTTGGCTTCCCTTCTAAAGAGTGGGAAAAAATTCCTAGATAAAATGTTTTCATCCTCCATGTCAAATTTCTCATTGCAAATTTTGAAAGTGTTGAGGTGGTTTTTGGTAGTAATGCCATTTTACCCTTTTAATATTGACAAAACTTTTAAGTATCCATTAACTATGTATCTAAGATGGTACAGAGGGGTAGGACCAAAATTTTAAATGTTGTGGCTAACCATAGTTGAGGAGGTATTTGACTAGCCATATGATGGTTTTGGGTTTCAAATGAGGATGATGGGAAGTCTGAACTAGCGATGAAGTTCCAATGTGTGAAACTACATGGAGTGTGGGTGGCCCATAACCAAACTTGTGGTAATGATGTAGGGTCAATATGTGTGCAACTAGGACTCAAAGTAATCCTATTTTAGAGTGGGAATTTATGAGATAAAGGTGTGTTTGACCTTCCAAACTGATCAAAAGAGATGGTCCCCTGGGTGTATATATTAGGGGTAAACTAAGGTAGGTCACAAGCTCATATATCTATTGTTGGGATATGGGAACTTGGAATAGGAATATTAATACACATAGACATAAAAGTGGAGAAAGAAATAATAAAAAAAAAATTCCTACTTATAGGTGAGCCTAGAGGCATTTTCCTTTTCCATTAGGTATGATGAGGGAGTGACAAGTTGTCCTTTATATTTAGACCTTGTGATAATAGATCTATAATCCAATGTTCGTGGGTGAAAACTTTCCTCTATGTAGTTGCACTTTGTGGAGTATTATTTTAAAGTAATATCCTAAGCCATAGAGAATTAAAAACTTGTCATTCTTTCCTAAAAACATTAAAAATAGATCCCCACCCATGGTAGAATGTATTTAATTTAGTATATAACCCCACTCAAAATATTATGCATTGATATTTACCAATAGTTTATTCCCTCTTTTACTATGGAACAAACACCATGTCATATACTAGAATGGATTCCATGACAATGATGTCTATTTTCTATGTTATCCCTTAGGTTTCCCCTATCTATCATGGAGAAGGAAAATTCTAGGGAATAATCTATAGGATTTAAATTCCTACAACAGTAGGTCTTTGATTTAGTTTTAAGGATAGAGGGGTTTCCCTCAATAATTTCTAAAGTAAGAGTTCTTGACTGTCACCCAAGAATAACATATTTAAATAGATGGAATAGATGGAACTTATACAAGGTTTATAATAACGAATATTAGAGCATGGATTCAATATTTTCATTGATTTAAAGAAAAATCAAAGGGTGTTCAATTGTACTTTGCAGGTAATTGAAAATCCAATTAGCAAATATGTTTAAAAAATTATAACCACAAGGTAGATCTTTTGAACAATGGGTATCATATTTTAGCTCTTCTTTGAAAATAACTCAGAAAAATGAATATATATGAGTTGAGGAGGAGACAAAATTAATTTCCTAACACATATTTATCAAATAAAAGACCAAATGAGAATGGAAAAAATAGATTTTCCGGTTCATTTCACATGATATACAATAGACAATGAAGGGGAAAACCAATATAACTTCTCGCATTTATTATTTGAAAAATAAAAAACTTGCTTTAATTTATTATTTACCAATGGAAACAACATGTTTTTATTTCACAATTAAACCAATAATTCATTTGTAAAATAATAGCTCATGTTTCAGGGTTACAAAGTTTCATATATGAAAAAACCATTTATTTTATACAATAAATACACAAGGGCTTATGAATTTATATATAACCACAATTCTAGTCTTTATTGCCTCCCTTCCCAAATTTTATTACTTAGATAATGTTTATTATCAGAATTAGAATGAAAGATGAAAGTACCAAAAGTAGAAAAATATCACTTGTTGTTACAAAAATAGTGATATCCTCAATGGATATTTAGTTTTTTATAGTCTTTTAGTTATCTTTTTTCCTCTTTTGGCGATTGAAAAAAATGAACCTCTAACAAAAAGAAACTCTTTTGTAAAAGAGAAAAACTACTTTCTTAGATATAAATGGGAAAAATTCTCTTAGTATTTGGTTAGGAAGGCATCCTTTTAGAAACCAATGGGAACCCTTTAATCGATTTTCATTTTCCTATGGATTAATTTATCCCTAAGGACCACCTCTCTTGCATAGTCCCATGAATTTAGGGCAACACATGCTAGTTATAACCATAAGTAGTTATTGTTGTCAAAATGTAAATTTATAGACCATTGATTTATTATCTTGCCAGATTCTTTCTCTTCATTTGATATTTCATATAGTAAAAAAGGTTTTTTTGAAGTACGAACCATGTGCCTCTACATTCCTCTTTTAAATAATTGAATGGGATTTCTGATTAAAAAATTAGGGCTAATTGGTATATCAATGCGAAGTTTGATCAAGGGGGGAAATATATTCAAAAAGGGAGTTTTTGGAGAAATGGGAGGAAGGGAAAATGTATTTGAACCTACATAGTTCAACCAAGGTGAAAGGGGGTTTGATCAATGGATTAGGTTGACCATGTAATTGAGGATCAAGTGAATATAAGGCCCTAATATCAAAATTAGGTGCTACTAAAAGGTTTTGAAGCTAGATGAAAGCCATATATTCATCATTTTAAGAGGAAGGGGCTGAATTGGGATACTAGGCCCAATTTCAAAATTAGGAAGTACATAAAGTTGATGAGTGCCTGATTTGGAAATTGGGTTTGGTTAGGGAATTGAACCAAAGGAAAAGTTGTAATAAGTTAAAGGAGGGCATGATTTGGAAAATGATGTCAATTTGGGAATTATGGGAGAAACAAATTTGAAGAAAGTAAAATGTGACATAGAGACGAGATAAGGAATTGATTCATAAAAATAAACATAACATTTATTACATTATTTTCTCTCCAAACTTGGGTTTACAAATAAATTACATGGCTATTTATTCTTGAGTAAGAAAACTCTCGAATTCCTCAAAGAAAAAACTCCTTCCTGGATATTTGGAGGAAGTTGAGAGAAATCCTCTCAATTCTATGATTTTATCCTAACTACGTAATCTCTAACAAATTCTAAAAGTCCATCAAATCTAGAATTTTCTAGATTCTCCAAATTAAATAAATACATAATTACAAAATAAGAGATGTTCCTACATCATACTACCGGGTAGGAAAATATACATTCATATGCTTTTGTTTTGGAGTTCTTCAATATTGATACCATATTTTGAAATATTTGTTGTTGTCATCCAAGTAGCATCTTCAACTATTTGATTCTTTGATTTAAACAAGTATTGAAAATACTCATTATTCCTAGTCCTTTTAGCCACCCTTTCATCAATGGTTCTTTCAATCTACTTTACTAGTGTTGAAGGTAGCTATTTCTCCCACTGAATTTTATCATTATTAGGTGCATATGTAGGATCATTTACTAGTTCCTTAAAGGGGTATAGATTTTAAACATTAAATATTGGTGAAATTCCAAAGCCTTTGGGTAGTTCTATTTCATAAGAATTCAAGGAAAATTTCCTCAAGATTTTGCATGGTCCAATCTTTTTCAGTTTTAACTTATTATATTCCCCTTTAGGAAATATTTATTTCTGGAGATGTGGCATATCCGAGTCCCCAACTTCAAAATCTAATTATCTTCTTTTAGAATCTAATGTTCATTTATACTTGTTGTTTCTTTCTTTTAATTGTTGGTTGACTTGGTCCTGTATTTCCTGCATACTAGCTACAAAATATTCACCATATGCACTTCTAAATTCTTTTTTCTGAGGTTCCTTAACTCATAATTCCTCTTGGATGCATTCCATAAATAATTTCGAATGAACTTAATCCTGTGCTTCTGTTAGTGAGTCGTTATATGCAAATTCTTCTTGAGTAAGTACCTGATCCCATTGCTTGGGATGTTCACTTACCAAACTGATCTGAAAATGAAACTACTTGTTTTTTTGTGTAAGATATTCATTTCCATTAAAATATATGTGCAAACTATTACTGATGTCTTGCAATTGAAACAAAGAGTTTTTGGTAAATTTCTAAGTCTTATGTGTGAAGGAGGATTATCTCAATTTACTGTTTATCATATCAAATCTGAAAAACACAGTAAGATAAATTCACATAATATAACACAATAATTGATAAGGTAGTTCACCCCTCCTAGGCTACATCTGTTGAGTCCAAGGCTCCCAAATGGGCATGTACTTGCATATATTAGATGCTCAAATTGGTTATACAATGATAAGAAAGTGTAAACAGGAAAAATAAGCTGTGAAAATGAGTTCAAAACACACAAAATAGTCAATAATGACTTTTGGTTCACCTTCAATGGCTAACCATAGTCCAGTATGGCTCCAACACCTCTTAGGCCCTAATGGCTCTCCAAGCTTCTTCGCTGGAAAAACACCTAAAGATGAGCTTTGATGGCTCTGAAACCTATACCAATGGCTTCATAATGATGAGAAGATACGAAATTAAAAAGAAAAATTGTCCAAAAAAGTTCTTCTTAGCCAAAGTTATGACCTACTGAAGTTTTCTCCAGTTTGGCCTTAAAAAACTCCACTAAATGTGGAGAGACTGCAGTTAACTCCACTAATTTTGGCAAACTCCACCGGATTTGGTGTGCTCCACCAACTTAACTAACAGTTAGACCATAACTGTCGGCACTTAAACTGCGCACAGGTGATCGGTTAACCCTTAACCATCGGGGTTGTGGTTAACCGCCGGGTCTGGGTCCTGGTGCTCTGGTCATATTGATAAGGGGGTTGGCCCCTTTTCCACCCAATTCAAACTTTGAAAAACTTTAAATAGGTATTAGGCCCCATGATTGTTAAGAACGAATGTTAGGTGAGCCAGTCGGGCCTATGGGCTGGCAGCGACCCAACCCGGGGTCGATTCCTGCAAGCTACATAAAATTTTGCCTAAAACAAATTTGTAGACTTGGGGCCACATGGCGGCCTCTGGGCAAGCCACATGTCAGCTCCCGATTGGGCATCCAAAACAAAATATTCCCATGAATATTCTGGAGAATATTTCATGGAATATTCCTTAAAATATTCTTTTTTTAAATTTTTTTTTCAAAATTTGAAATCCAAACTAGCCCAAACTCAGTTTTTTAAAGGTTATTGGAGACTTCAAACCTTCATAACTTTCACATGTGAAGTCGGTTTTCAATGTCATTTCCAGTAGCAGGATCGTATCGATGAGCCCTATCCGGTTGTTCAAGTTGCAAGTGTTTCTGAACACTTTCAATTTTTGAGCCTTTCCCATGGCTTGGACTTGAGTTCTTGATCACACCTCCCAAAATGAGAAGCTTTTGGATCCCAAAAGCTCACTAAAGTGATGAAACTAAACTGAACAGTAAATGAGAGAATAACAACATCATCTTCTTCTATGTAGCCTCCAAAAGCTTTCCTGACTTGCCAACTATCCTCATGGCGAATTTTGTTGAGTGAGCCATGTACTTTTGTCAAATCCTGACCAAGTTTTCTTGCCATACAAATCTGACATTCTGAAAACAACAAAGACCCTTGCTGAAATTTTTGCCCTCTTTGCTTGCATGCTTTTCCATCTCATCGAATCTTGCACCGCTTTTCACTGACACTTCGGTCTCTGCACCAATTAAAACCAAAGGCACCTTGTGCAACATAATCTATGTAAACTTTGAAACAGGAACTATAAACTCAAAATGGGAACTCTGGCCAAAAACCCCCGAAAAAACATCAAAAACAGTGCTAAAAATGAAAAGTGTGTATACTAGAACGATGATTTTATTTTTTAGGGGTCAATTTTGAACATGTTTTAAAAATGGCAGTGACTACGAAATTTACTACGAAATTTTCATGCAAAATATAGCTTCGAAACGAAAGTGATGATATTGGAACAATGATTTTTTTTTTTAGGGTCAATTTCCAAACTTTTTAAAAAATGTTAGTAAAACCAAATTTTTATATGCCAAAGTTGTTTATGAGGAAAAAAACACATTAATGTTTTTGGTAGAATATCATTTTTTTTCCTAAGTATTAATTCAACATGTTTTCAACCATAACATGTTAGATACAAAATAAATTGAATTTTATTCAACTATAAAATTAAAAAACCATGACATTATGAACGAATTACATCACTAAATGAATTCAAAAGTCATTATTTGTATATTGAATAAAACATACATTATATCTCTAATTTAATATTGCGTTGTAGATATTTTAAACAATAAAAATTACCATAATTAAGACATATAATCCAACAACATAAAAATGCCTCGCAACTTCTCATTTAACACCATATGGAAATCATCAATTTTATTTCAAGATACGATGCATATGTTATCACTTAGAAATGTAAACATTTGTATATAACCCTTTGCCCAAAGTCCAATGCCTAAAAATTGATCTTAAATTGTTTTTAGTCTATGTTTCTTACTTAGGGTTGAAGCTTTAAAGAGGTTTGATGTGAAGCGTATTCTAATCCTATCGGTCATCCTCCACCATTATGCTTCCATAAGACATGTCTTGTCTAATCCATGTCACCAATCCTTTCCCCAATCTCGCAGCGCAGTCTCTTATTGGTCTGTTTCGCTGCATAATCATTGTTCAGCCATTTTGCAGCATCACCATCAAGCCGTTTCGCAGCGCATTATGACAATTCAAAATTAAACGCGCTGCGAAATCGCAGATTCGTGCGTTTTGCAGCGAATATCTCCAAAAAGGTCAAGTCCATTAATGAGTCACCATTCCCGTCCTCTCATGTCAGTTTTTCGTACCTCCCAAACGCTCATTAACCTCACTCCACTAATAGATTTGCAGACATGCGCATCAGTATCAATCCAAATGAGTTTTACTATGCATATATCTTTGTGATGTTTGTGAATGTGCATAATTGACCAGCCCGTGTGATGATTATATGTGAGTTTGCAAGTGAAGCTGTTTTCAAGAGAGCCTATTTCAAGCGAGGCTGAGCCAAAAGGAAGAAAGGATCGAATTACTGTTCCAGTTAAAGTTGTTGTTCACTTTTTGTGCGAAAGTTTCAAAGGCGAGATGGAGAAGAGAGGACACCGGTCCGGAAAATGCCAGAGAACAGAGCCTGAAGGTTTGGACTTAACATTAAGAGATGAGGGTGTGAAGAAAGCCTTCCAGGATGCCGGCTGTTGGAATTTCTGCCAGAAACTGCAGGGGGACATGCCAGTAACAAAGGATTTTGCTTTAAACTTCACCGGTTTGAATTCTAAAATAGCTATGTTAGAAGTTAAAGTGTCTCCAGAGGAAATAGCTACAGTAACTGAGATTCCGAGAGGGGGACAAGATTGGTTTAAGAATTTCAAGTTTGATATGAGTCCATGCAAAGAATTCCTGAAAGAGTCGTATGTTAATGAGGACCTGACAAAGGTTGTGCCTAGAAACTATATTAAGGAGCATTATGCCTTGCTTCTCACCTGTATTCAGAAGTACCTAACTTGTGAGGGAAGATATAATAAAGTCTATTCCTACCACTTCAAGTTGCTGCTGCATTTTACTGGTAAAGCATCCATAAACATCCCCTTCTACTTGTTTCGAAGCCTGAGCAAAATGTGTGACAAAGTGCAGTTAAGAAAGGATGACTGTGAAACATCTCTGTTTCACCATGGTCTGGTCAAGTTGTTAGTTTTGAATGGTCTTCAGAAAATAGGCAGGGATTGGGACTCGTTCATTTTCATGGCGGGTTTTCAAATTAAAACAGGACTGACTCCACGACCCGTTAAAGAAAAAGAACAGACAGTTGAAGAGTCAGTTAAAGAGCCCACGATTGCTGAGCTTCAGAAGGAAGCTAAGGATAGAAGGAGGGTAAAATCAGAGTTAAGAAAGTCAGTCAAGCCACTGGTTGGTAAAGAGCAGCCTCAGCCATCAGCAAAAGGAGAAGCCCAACATAAGAAGACTGTACCTGGGCCAAAAGAATCTGAAAAAATGTCAAGGGTGAGAACAAGGAGTCAAATGATCAAAGAAAAAGGCAAAGCAGTGGCTGTTGAGGAAAGTCCGGTATCAAAGGCCAACTTGAATGATTTGCTGGAAGCCATTGAGTTTGATCAAGCTGGGTCGACACACATTGAACCAATGCACATTGACTTGACACAGTCAACACCGGAAAGCACTAAGAAATCTAAAGCTGCAAAAAGACTGAGGTTTAACGAACCAGGTGAGGAGTTTATTTTCAAACCAAGGAGACCCCTCACAAGAAATAAAGTAAGGGAAGCTGAGCAACTGCCCAGAACAGAGGAGGCAAAGGAAATAAAGGAAAAACCTCTCACAAGAAATCAAGTAAGGGAAGCTGAGAAACTGCCCAGAACAGAGGAGGCAGAGAAAATCAAGAAAAAAGGTTCAAATAAAAAAGGCATCATTTCCCAAGGAGGAAATATCATATCTACAAAGGACCAGTTGGAAGCAACTGAAAGTGAAATGGCTAAGATGAAGACTGCCAAAGCTGAAATCAAAGCCATGGAAAAGGAGGTTGCAAAATTGAAAGCACAGCTAAATAAATTAGCTACTAAATGAAATTGCTGATTCTGAGTAAGGTGTTGTTCCAAAGTTTTGTAAAATTTTGCTTAAGTTCATTATTTTGAAGGCATGTAAACACGGCTATATATATCCAAGGTAAAAAGGAATTTTGAAATCAGGTGGCAGAGCAGTTAAAGTCACAGAGAAAATTGAAATTGTTTAAAACAATTTCGCAGTTTCGCAGCGCACTGCGAAACTGCTATACGTGTTGATTTTTAAACATAGGCAAACAATTTGATGAAATATTCATAAATTTGCAAAGAAAACACCTAGGTGACATGGAAGGGATGAAAGGAAGCTGCCACAGCCATTCAACATATGCCAGGTGTACCTTTAGTAAAAGGTAAAATGTTTTAAGCTAAGTTTGGAATTTTTGGTTATAAAGCCACTTTATCCTCGGTGATTAGGGTTTGAAGGTAGCTGCATACGAAAAGTTTTGGTTGGCACACCTGTATAGCAAAGAAGCCTCCAGCATATCAGGAACGTGGTAATGCCATATATTATCCGGTTATTAAAGAATTAAAGGACCTACTGCTGCATACTCGGTGATGCTAGGTAATGGGAGACCAAAACCAAAATTTTAGGGATATTTACAGCCAACATGGAGCAGATCAAGGCTTCCAGTATCCAAGGCCAACATGGGACATTACTTGACTCATCTCATGCCATCTCAGCCAAACGAAGATGAAGCCAAGTGTCAAAGCTGCAAGGAGGAATCAATTTATGATGAAGATAGAATTAGAGTTATAACCGAATTAGAACTCTTTAGAACTTCTGTTAGTAGTTAATGCATTAAATAAGTTTGTTAAAAACAGATAGGTGTCATTAGTGGCAGTCATCGAGCTCCCCTCATGCTGGAGGAGGAAGCTCCAAGTAGTTAGACTCTTGTTTCTATATATAGTTGAATCATCTATGTAATCAGGGTTGGATATTTTGAGAAACAGAGATTGCTTTGACTTGTGTAAAAACTCAGTTTGGTAATATAATTTACTGCTTATCTTCTCAGGATTCTTATAGTGTTTCAAATGCTCAAGATATGTGGTTTTGTTTTATCTTTAATGTTTTTATAGTTGTATGAATACACAATCACTCAGAATTCACTTATCCTGCTCTGACTTCTTGTGTGTATTTGTAAACTGAGGTTTCTATGAGATGATGTTTTGAGTATTTAAACATTGCTGCCCTGACTTCTATGCATGAGCAGTGTTATATTTTATTGAATATGATCAACTCCATAAGCCCAATGGAAGTCTTTGTACTGTCTGTCCAGCCAATATGTTTATTAAATGTACTTCACAAGAGTTAGCCCTCTTATTAACAAACAAAATCAATAACTTTTTAGAGAGAGCCCTCTCGGGCTAGGGAGGCTAATCCTTAGTCCAAAGATTGGTCTGAAACAGTTACACAAAGTCTATCTGATTAGCAGCCCCTTCAGAGATTGATTTTGTGATAAAAATTTCTTTGAGATGAAATTCGGTAGCCTACAAAAACCCTAACTTCCATAGGTCATATCTCTGAAAATATAAAGAACCAAGATCTGAAATTAGGTCATGATGTTCATCAGGATTGTGAATAAAATGGGTTTTAATTTTAGAATCTAAGACTTCGCAGAAATGAATTTATAGCGAAACTTCCACGATCGCTCCATTTGGAGGATATATGAGATTTCTTTTTATAGAGTTGAGAGGGGCTTCTATAGAGAATGTGGGAAGGATTTTAGGAGTTTAAAAAATATTAGTTATTGAATATTCAATGAAAAAAACCAATTATGAGTGCCATTCCACAACTTTTAGCCCACTAATTGGGGTTACTAACTTCAAACATGAATATCTCTCAAACTGTGAAGAATTACTTGGTGTGCCATATATCAACGGAAACATCTTGACGAGTAGAATCTATCTGGAAGATCCTTGACTCAAAATAGAGTAAGTTGTCAAGTCAAAATTCCATTGCCATATCAGGGTAGCCCCTGTTGCTACTTGGGTTGACATCAACTACAACCTTAGATAATATTTAGATCAACAATCTCCCCCTTTGGCATTGATGGCAACACAAGTACTCCACCTGCGATTAGGGCACATATTCCTACTACCTTCTCTCCCACTTTGACATCACTAGAAAAGGGTAACTCCCCTTGACACACAACCATCGTATAGACCTATACACACTTCCACTCCTCCTTTATTTTCTGAATAAGGAAAATATAATGAGAACTTGGGAGAATCCAAGATTCTAGTGAAGATATTCAAATGCTTCACGAGGTAAAGGTTTAGTGAAGATATCAACGATTTATTATTTTGTACTAACATATTGAAGTTCGATATTCTTTTTAGCGACTTGTTGTCTAACAAAATGATATTTTATCAAAATGTATTTTGTTTTTGAATGCATGAGAGATGCTAATGGCACTGGTGTTATCACAGAAGATGGGAATAGGCTCACTGAATTGTACTTGAAGATCTTGCAAAGTTTGTTTCATCGAAAGGACTTGAGTACAACAAGCTGCCACTGCAATGTATTATGCTTCCATTGTAGATAACGAGATTGAGGTTTGGTTTTTTCTCAACCATGATATGAGACAACTACCTAGATAGAATGCTGCTCTACTATTACTCTTATGATCATCAATGCTTCTTGCCTAATTTGCATATGTAAAGGCTTGAATAATGAGATTTTTTCTCTTGGGATACCACAAGCCATATTCTATTGTGCCCTTTAGATATTATTTTGACGGAAATAATATGTGATTATTTTGGTGCTTCTTGGAATCTTGCTACTTGCCCAACTACTTGCATAACATTTGGTTGGGAGGTTGTTACATATAGAAGACTACCAATCATAGATCTATACAACCTTTGA
Organism: Pinus taeda; assembly: GCA_000404065.3. Lineage (NCBI taxonomy): Eukaryota > Viridiplantae > Streptophyta > Pinopsida > Pinales > Pinaceae > Pinus > Pinus taeda. Next base: position 12,223 of record APFE030163968.1, read on the forward strand.
TCCAAATAATTAGATGACTTGTGTATGCTCAATTTGCAACCTGTTACCATCAGAGTAAGTAAGGGTTTGCAATCTTCCATTTTGATTTTCTTGAGAATTTCCTTGGTGTACTTGGCTTGACATATAAATATTCCTTTCTCTTGCTGAGATATTTGAAGCCCTAAGAAGTATGTCAACTCACCAAGTAAAGACATCTCGAACTCACTTTGCATCTTTGTAGCAAAGTTCATACTTAGTTGATCATCATTGCTACCAAAGATTATGTTGAAAATAACAACAAGAAATGCTAAAAATAGAAATTCTAGAAATAACATTGCTATAGATAGAATTTTAGGATATATTCCAATTTTAATTTGTCTTTGAATTAAAATTTAGAATTAAAATTTGAATTTAGTGTCACTAGCTGTTTGAAAAATAATTAATTAATTCAGCCTGAGTTAATTAGTTGGAAAATTCAAACATGAAGTCTTTGTGAAGTCATGCAACAGTTATCCCTTTGATTGAGGAAGTTATCCCTTAATTAAGGAGATAAGGATGAGTTGTATTGAGTTGTAATTAGTTATCTTAGTTAACTCAGTTAAGTCCAATTAGATTAGTTCCAAACAGTTTGTGGAATTGATTGTGAGTTCAGTCAGTTAATGCATGCATGCATGCATAAAACTAGTGTACTCCAGATAACTGAATAATCTCTCATAAATAACTCATGCATGTCAGTTCAGACAAAGGCCTAGTTGAGATTAAAGATAGGAACATTGTACTATCAGTTGGAGGAATTTTCCTATAAAGGAAACTCATCCATGCAGAAGGAAGAAGGTTCCTTGAGGATTCTGCAGTTCTGATAGTGTGTTGGAGCAATGTGTGAGATCAATGTTACACTGGGTAACAACTGGATCACCCAGGGAGAAATGTGCAAGGAAATATGAGGCTTGGAGGGCAGAGGAGAAGGTTTGTGAGAAGCCTTGTTTGCCTGTGAGCATCCAGGAGGATTGTATTGAGATCTGGTTAGCTGTGGGAGCTAAAGCTTTGTGTAATATTGATGTATTTCCACCATGTATGATAATACAGATAGTGGGATTTTTAGTTGAGGCTTTCCCCAAAGTATTCTTCTGTTTTTCATGTGTGATTGATTCTTCTCTATTATATGTGTTCTGTTTGATCTTGCTCAAATTGATTAAGCTTCTGCAAGTTTGATTGTAGAAGTAGATTAAGTATTTTTCTTTAGTACATTGCATAATCAGATTAATCTACAGTGAGAATTTCTACATGGTATCAGAGCTAACTGATCTATAGAGAAATTTCTACATGGTATCAGAGCAAAGGTTATTAGAACTATGAACAACTTATTGAGAAGGGAAATGTTTGAAGTTTGAATTTCTTGATCGCAGGTACAAAATCGATTTATTATCACATCTCAAAGTTCACCAATGGCTTTCAATGGCTTGAGATTGGAGTATGCCCTGGATGGTAGCTCAAATTACATAGCATGGAAGGATCACATGGAAGCAATATTAGAAGACAATGGTTTGAAGGACTTCATTGATCAAGAAGTCCCCAAGCCAGTAGCAGCTAATGCCCAAGAATTAGCGGAATGGAAGAAATGTGTGGTGAGAGTGAGGAGGATTCTTTTGGAGGGAGTTCAAGACCATATTGTCTCGAGTCTCCATGGGAAGGAGACTCCGTTCTCAATGTGGAAGACATTGAAGGACCTATATTAGAACAACAGTGACCAGAGGAAATTGGCGGTGAAGGACAAGCTTCGGAAAATCAAGTGTGAAAAGGGCAACACGATTTCTACACATCTGAACAAGCTCACCACCTATAGAGATGAGCTTGGAAGTGTAGGAATAATGACAGCCGATGATGATATGGTGAGTCTTTCTCTCCTCGGTCTTTCATAAGAGCTGGCTTAGCTACCACGACTCAGTGAATGGAAGAGAGAAACTGCCAGATTGGGAACGATTGTGGTCGGTTTTGATGCAGGAGGAGATCAAGAGGAGCACCAGAGATGGTTCTTCATCTAAGCATGATGATGAAGAAAATCTAGCCTTGGTGAGTAAGGCAAGGAAAGGGAAGGAGAAGGATTCTCATCCCAAATTGAGTTCTTCTCATGGAGGGAAGAAGGGTGACAAATCTAAAGTGAGATGCTTTAGTTGTCACGAGATGGGTCATTATGCGACTAATTGCCCATCAAAGAAGTCTAAGAAGGGATCCTTGGATGGATCTGAAGGTGAGGCATTAGCTTCTTAGTTCGAAATGGACTTCACCCTCATCACATGCATCGTTTCATTGATGATGGGTTGTGGTTGGTTTCTTGACAGTGGAGCCTCATTCCACATGACCGGCGATAAAAGTTTATTCAATATCTTAGAGGAGAAAGACCTCAAGATACTCATAGAGATGGGTGACAATGAAAGGTATAATGTTTCAGGATTGGGCACAGTTACTTTTCAGAGGGAGCATGGAGCTTCTATCACCTTGACAGATGTGAACTATGTGCCTGGACTGAAGAAGAACTTGGTATCGATAGCGATGTTGGCAGACAAAGGCTATGATGTTGTCTTTAGTAAGGGAAAGGTTTTCCTTAGACACATCACCACGGGACAGGTGAAACAGATCGGTTCACGGGTACAAAACCTGTATTCTCTTGAGGTTCAAGATGCATGCAAAGACTTGAGGAGTAAGTCGAATGTTAGAGACTTGGTGGTTGAGAGGGAGAGTAAATTACCCTCAACATACGACCTCAGAAGAAGTCTCAGACAATTGTGGAGGAGCCATAATTGGAGAAGATGAGAGGAGACCGAGTGGAGGCATCCACTCATGCAGAGACCTCCAGTAGGGGGGGAATTTTGAGCCAAGTCAGTAGAGGGATCACATGCAGCCATACCTCTAGGTGTGAGGTGGGGCGATGTGAAGTGATAGTCCCATGAAGGCTAAAATAGGGGCAGGATCCTTGAGGTACCCAAACTCTTTTATTAGACCTTGCTACGAGAGCCCTGACGAGGAGTAGCAAGACTAGCTGAGTGGGTAGAGACAGATGCAGATGGAGTGGCAGAGGGAGCTTTAGCATCAGAGGGTTTTTCTAGCCCAATAGGGAGGTTAGTTGGTAGATCACTTACTTACTTCTCAATAACTGAGTTGCAGTGCAGCAGTGGGCCACACAACGCAACATGATGAGAGGGGGTGTAGTGTGGATGCAGTGCTGGGAGATAGGACCAGCAGTAGCATGGATGCAGCAGGAGGAATCAATGAGATTGATGCAGTCAAAGATCAAAGTGAAAAAGGATAGAGTAGTCAGATACTAAAGAGCATAGAGGTGCAGAGTTTTCAGTCGACATAGGCAATAACAGTCAAAGACTTTGATGATAGAGGCATCATTTTGATTTAGGTTGGATATTTTTTGTTGCTAGAGCAACAACACTTGAGAGAAGTGTTGCATGCAGAACATTCCAAAAGTTCAGGATCGAGATAGAGTTGAATTCCTTTCTTGTTGAGAGGGAGTGTTGAAAATAACAACAAGAAATGCTAAAAACAGAAATTCTAAAAATAACATTGCTATAGATAACATTTCAGGATATATTCCAATTTTAATTTGTCCTTGAATTAAAATTGAGAATTAAAATTCGAATTTAGTGTCACTAGTTGTTTGAAAAATAATTAATTAATTCATCTTGAGTTAATTAGTTGGAGAAATTCAAACATGAAGTCTTTGTGAAGTCATGCAATAGTTACCCTTTGATTGAGGAAGTTATCCCTTAATTAAGGAGATAAGGATGAGTTGTATTTGAGTTGTAATTAGTTATCTCAGTTAACTGAGTTAAGTCCAGTTAGATTAGTTCCAAACAATTTGTGGAACTGATTGTGAGTTCAATCAGTTAATGCATGCATGCATGAAACTAGTGTACTCTAGATAACTAAATATTCTCTCACAAATAACTCATGCATGTCAGTTCAGACAAAGGTCCAGTTGAGATTAAGGATAGGGACAATGTACTATTAGTTGGAGGAATTTTCCTATAAAGGAAACTCATCCATGCAGAAGGAAGAAGGTTCCTTGAGGATTGTGCAGTTCTGACAGTGTGTTGGAGTAGTGTGTGAGATCAGTGTTACACTGGGTAACAGCTGGATCACCTAGGGAAAACTGTGCAAGGAAATAGGAGGCTTGGAGGGCAGAGGAGAAGGTTTGTGAGAAGCCTTGTTTGCCTGTGAGCATCCAAGAGGATTGTACTGAGAGCTGGTTAGTTGTAGGAGCTAAAGCTTTGTGTAATCTTGATGTATTTCCACCTTGTATGATAATACAGATAGTGGGGTTTTTAGCTGAGGCTTTCCCCAGAGTATTCTTCTGTGTTTCATGTGTGATTGATTCTTCTTCTCTATTATATGTGTTTTGTTTGATATTGCTCAAATCGATTAAGCTTCCGTAAGTTTGATTGTAGAAGTAGATTAAGTATTTTGCTTTAGTACATTGCATTATCAGATTAATCTACAGTGAGAATTTCTACATGGTATCAAAGCTAGCTGATCTATAGAGACATTTCTACAGATTATATCATCCACATATACCTCAATGATTGTTAAATTATCCTTATCTATATGTACGTAAATATTTCTACCAACAATACCTTTCTTGAACCCTTGTTGACGTAGATATCCATCAAGATGAGAATACTATGCTCTGAGAGCCCGCTTGAGACCATACAGAGCCTTCTTTAACCTGCAAACATAGTATTCTTTTTCTGATACTAGAAAACCTTCAGGTTGTTCGATGTAAACTTCTTCTAATTCTCCATTCAGAAATGCTGACTTAACATCCATTTGGTAGAATTTTATTTTTCTTGAACATGCATAGGCGAGAAACATTCGGATGGCTTCCATTTTGGCAACTGGTGCAAATGTTTCATTGAAATCAATTCCTTCCACTTGTGCATAGCCTTTGCAAACCAATCTTGCTTTTTTTCTGGTAACCTGTTCATCTTCATTCAATTTGTTCCTGAAAACCCATTTAGTCCCAATGACATTTTTATCTTTTGGTCGTGGAACTAATTCCCAGGCGTTATTATTCTCGATTTGATCCAATTCTTCATTCATAGTTGCTACCCAATGTTCATTATGGCTGGCTTCCTAAAAACTACTAGGCTCAAAGGTTGCTAGAAAAGCAATGTGAGCTTGTTGTGATGAACAAAGCTGTCGAACTTTTCTTGTTCCAATTCTTTCATTTATGTCATCAATGATTTGATTTGATGGATGGTTCTTTTGAATCCATTCTTTTGTTCTCTTTGGAGGAGCTTCTTGGTTTTGTTCCTGTATATCTTGTTGATCATTATTTACTTCTTCCTAGTTGACAGTTTCTTCGTGTTCTAGAATTTTCTCTGTACCTTTTTCAGCCTCTGTCTCAAGTTTCAAAGATTGTAGATCCTCGTCATTATTTGTTAGAACACTATCTTCATCAAATGTAACATTTATGCTCTCCACTATCTGTTTTCATCTTAGATTATAACATTTATAGGCCTTTCTTTTGCATGAGTAACCAACAAAGATACCTTCATCAACATGCGATTCAAACTTACCCAAATTTTGATCTTCTCTTTTGATATAACATTTGCTTTTGAAGAATTTGAAATATTTTACATTAGCAGATTTTCCTTTCCATAATTCACATGGGGTCTTATTGCAATTATTTCTGAGAAGACTTCTGTTGAAATGAAGACTACAGTATCAATTTCTTGAACCCATAATTTTTCATCCAATTTTGAGTCCTTCAACATTGTTCTACCCATTTATTGTATGGTTATATTCTTTCTTTTAGCGACTCCATTTTGCTAAGTGTTCGTGCTATTGAAAATTGTCTTTTTATTCCATTTTCATCATAGTATCGTTGAAATAATTTGGAAGTGAATTCTCCGCCATTATCTGATCTTAGACACTTTATTTTTAAATTAGTTTCATTTTCGACCAACTCCTTGTAGATCTTAAAGCACTCAAATGCTTGAGATTTTTTCTTTAGGAAATCGACAACTGTCATCTTGGTATAGTCATCTATCATTGACATGAAATATAATTCTCCATCTAAGCCTTTTGTTCCCATAGGAACACATAGATCAGTGTGTATCAATTCCAATGGATGTGATGCAAAGTGTTCTTTTGTTTTTAATCCGCATTTTGTCTGCTTGCCGTGTTGACAGGCCTCACATAGTGTGTTGGAAAGTTTTGATATTTTCACCATTTCTCATACTGCTTCCTTTTTTCTTATCTTGGCAAGATTGTTAAAGTTTATGTGACCCATTATTTTGTGCCACAACCAAATTTCATCTTCTTTAGCTAGTAGACATGCTTTAGTTGCTTCATCCAGAACATATATGTCGTTTGGAGCTTGACTTGCTGTAGCCACAATTTTACCATACTTGCCTTTCCTGATTTCACATTTTGTGGAGTTGAATAGCATTATGTATCCTTGATCACACATTTGTCCAACACTGAGTAGCTTTTGATTCATGTTTTCAACCAATAGAACATTCTTGGCTAGAGCGTATTTTCCTTCGAGACTAACGGTACCTAATCCTATAACATTTGAAGATCCATCATTTCCAAAAGACGCGATTCCATCCTTCTTCTCTTTCAGAGATACAAATTTCTTTCTATCTCTAGTCATATGTGTTGAGAAAATGCTATCAACATACCACACATATTTGTTGTTTTGAGCCTTGAGAGCGAGAGCACAATTATCAATGTTCTTATTCTTCCATGTTCATTTGTTTTGTGGCTTTGAAGATTCTTCTAGAGGATTTTCAAGTCTGTAGTCTCTGGTTATGTTTCCAAAGTTTCAACATTTGTAACATTCAACATTACTTATTAAATGTTCAAATCTATTGATGTTTCGTTGAGCCCTGGGAAGTTCATATTTGACAAATATCCTGGAATTGTATTGATTCCTAGGGTACATGCGATATTCTACAACTTTATGACCAAATTTTCCACATGAATAACAATAGCCATGAAAAATATGTTGGTACCTGGATGGAAATGTTCGCCGGGGAATTGTCTTCCAAGGCTGTTCTTGTGAATCTTGTTCAATGAATTCTACATGCCTGTTAGATCTCATAGTTTCATTTTATCTTGTTGTAGAAGGCCCTAGTTCTTCTTCTTTGTAATCGAGGCCAGTTCTTTCGTTGTAAGATCGTTGATTGTTGATGAGTTCTTCCAACGCCCTTGAGTTGTTGGCATAGTTTTGGACAATTTTTCCCTTCTTCACTTCCTTACGCAGTGAGACTACTTCAGCTTCTAATGCTTCCCTTTCTTGGTTACTTCCTTGCAACTTCTTTTGAAGTGACTCTTCAATACATATGTGTTCTTCAACTCAATTTTGAGAACTTGAACTTGTTCTTTAAGAGTATTGGAATAGATCTTCTCAGCCTTGAGCTCTTTTATAAGATTGATTGCCTCCTTAGAAAATTCTTCTATGGTCAACCCTTCTTCTTCGTTGTTTGATACCTCTTGTTTATTGTGCTTGGCCATAAACAGTACTCTCTCATTGGCTTCTTCTTCACTGTCACTGTCTTCATCAGATGATGATCTATCTTCTTTAGAGAGAAAGTTCCTTTTGAACCCTTTCTTCTTGCCTTGCTTGTTGAATTTCTTAAAGCCTTTCTTTCCTTTTGAGTTTCCATCACTTCTGTTTGAACATTTTGCTACGAAATGCCCAACCTCACCACAACCGAAACATATCAATGGAAGTTTACCTTTGAATTATCCCTTACCAATTTTTAGTTTTCTCATAAAGTAATCATATTCTCCATCTGTAAAACCTTCTTCATCATCTTCCTTTTCTTCACACTTGTAGGTGCAGGTGCAGGTCTTTGCCTTTGAAGGTTATTTTTCCTTATTGGTTTTCTTAGATGCAGCGAACACAATTTCTAGATGTGAAGTACGCTCTTCTTCATCCAGTCTCATTTCATATGCTATGAGAACTCCATGTAATTCCTCTTTGCTGAGTTTGTCCAAATTTGCACTGTATTCTAAGACCAATACCTTTGGGTTGAATCTTCTTGGTAATGTTCTAAGAATATTTCGTATAACAGTCTTCTCATCAACAAGCTCTCCCAATCCATCCAAAGTGTTGGTTATTTCATCAACATGTTGGAAGTATACAAAAATGTTGTCATCTTCTTTCATCTGAGTTGCTCAAATTTTTCTCTGTAGATTTGAAGCTTTGCTTCTTTGATATTTGAGTCACCTGCATATATATTCTCAAGCTTGTCCCATACAACTTTGGCAGTTTCACAACCCAACGCCTTATGATAAGTAGATTCAATAAGTCCACTGATAATAATATTCTTTGCTTTTGCATCATTTACCAAATTCTTCTTATCTTGTTCATTCACAATTGTTGTAAAGCCATTTTGAACAGTGTCCCATACTTCGTAACCTTGTGCCAAGAGATAGACCTCCATTCTTCCTTTCCAGAGTGCATAATTATTTCACTGAATAGAGGTACACCATTCTTGGTATGATCCATGATATCCTTCTAGTTTTTAAACTACTGTTGAAGGAACCAAGCTCTGATACCAATTGTTGGAAAATACTAGGGGGGGGGGGGGGTGAATCAATATTCCTTAGCAATTAGCACTTCTAAATCTTTTCAGAGCATTAGTTAATCTTCAATTATCATTAATGTTTATGTAGTAAAACTAGTGAATAAAAGAACACAAGAGGCACGAAAATTTTAGGTGGAAAACCCCCTCCGGGTCAAAAGCCACTAAACGATTTTCTAATAATTCTTTAATGTTCAACTCCAATTGAAACGAAAGCTCCAACTTCCTAGAATCTAGAAAAAAATTCTTCTCCAGCTCCCACTGGATGGACACTTCAACACCCGAGATTATTTAGTAGACAACTAAACGGATGCCCCAACACCCAATGAGCTACAACTCACCCTAGCACCACCCTACCACCCTATAAAAGAATAAAGGAAGAATGGACTCCCGTAACAAGGAAAATGATCCACTTTAAAATGATATAGAATGATGTAGAAGAAGACGACACACTAGACCATAACCCCAACTATGACACAACCACCTAATAATGATCCTATACCTCCTGACACTACCTTTCAACTCTTGGCAGATAGAAAATTGTACAACTTTTACAAAGATGCTTTTACAATGAATTTACACAATGATACTTTTACAATGATTGTATGCAGTGCTTCCCACTTGAAGACTTCATATGGTGAACTTCTTGTTGCTATTCTGCACCTTGATTGCTGCTCTTGTCATGCTACCCTTTCTCACTCTTCAGAACATTAGATTATGCATTGAGTCTTCTCTTGACGAATATATAATACCTGCAAAAAGTCTCCAAGGAAATACCAATGACATGATAATAGCAAAACTTACCTCATCCTGCAGAGCATATGTCATTGATAAACATAAACAACAAATTAGAATACAAAGAACCTAATGCAATTAAGAAATGAATATGCATATATAGAAGATACTTATCTGTAGCTTACCTCTGCTGCATGATTTTTCTGCACCTTGCTCTTTGCTTCGCTAGAAAGTCTGGTGCTTTGCACCCCTTTACAACACTTGATCTAGTTTTTCTTGCCTTCTTGGAGCATGATATTTAATCTGATGTATCTATGTTATTTTAGATCCCCAATATGTGATATTTGGTCCTTTAACATCACTCTAAGTCTTCTTTCCAATGCCATAGGACTGACCAGATTTGGACTCTTCAAGACAAAGTTATGCCCAATCTCTCACAATGACCTAATTATGGACTAGTTTAGTAGAGCGGACTTGTACGACGTGCCATGTATCACTATTTCCTAATTTGGCTCTGAAATTTCTCAATAGAAAACTAAAATCTGTGTACTATCCACCACTTTTTAGAGAATTCCAGTCCTCTTCTCAGAGAGAGAGTTATGATGATTTTCCCAAGGTCACTTCTTTGAGATGAAATTCAAAAGCCTACAAAAATCCTAACTTCCACAGATCATATCTCCAAAAATATAGCAAACCAAGATATGAAATTCGGTCACGAAATTCATCAGGATTGCAAATCAAATGGGTTTTAATTACAGAATCTAAGACTTCACAGAAATGAAGTTATAGCGAAAATTCCACGATCACTCCATTTGGAGGATATATGAGATTTCATTTTATAGAGTTGAGAGGGGCTTCTATAGAGAATGTGGGAGGGATTTTAGGAGCTTAAAAAATTATTAATTATTGCCTATTCAATGACCAAAACCAATTATGAGTGCCATGCCACAACCCCATAGGGTTTTAGCCCACTAACTAGGGTTACTAATTTCAAACAAGAATATCTCTCAAACCGTGAAGAATTACTTGGCGTGCCATATATCAATAGAAACATCTCGATTAGTAGAATCTATCTAAAAGATCCTTGATTCAAAATAGAGTAAGTTTTCAAGTCAAAATTTCCTTGCAAGATGAGGGTAGCCCTTGGTGCTGCTTGGGTTGACATCAATGACAACCTCAGATCATCTTTAGATCAACAATCTCCCCCTTTGGAATTGATGGAAACACAAGTACTCCCCCTACGATCAAGGCACCTCTTCCTATTGCCTTCTCTCCCCATTTGACATCAATGGCAAAGTGTAACTCCCATTGACACAAAACCATCCTGTGGATCCATACACACTTCCACTCCTCCTTTATTTTCTGAATAAGGAAAATCTAATGAGAACTTGGGAGAATCCCAAGCTTTTGGGGAAGATATTCAAATGCTTCACGAGGTAAAGGTTTAGTGAAGATATCAGAGATTTGTTCTTTTGTGCCAACATATTGAAGTTTGATATTCTTTTCAGTGACTTGTTCTCTAACAAAATGATATTTTATCAGAATGCGTTTTGTTTTTGAATGCATGACAGGATTCTTGGAGATGATGATGGCACTGGTGTTATCATAGAAGATGGGAAATGGCTCACTGAATTGTACTTGAAGATCTTGCAAAGTATGTTTCATCCAAAGGACTTGAGTACAACAAGTTACCGCTGCAATGTATTCTGCTTCCGCTGTAGATAACGAGATTAATGTTTTCTTTTTGCTCAACCATGATACGAGACAACCACCTAGATAGAATGCTGCTCCACCAGTACTCTTATGATCATCAATACTTCCTACCCAATTTGCATCTGTAAAGGCTTGAGTAATGAGATTATTTCCCTCGGGATATCACAAGCCATATTATGTTGTGCCCTTTAGATATCGAAGAATTCTTTTGAATGAAATAATATGTGATTCTTTTGGTGCTGCTTGGAATATTTCTACTTGTCCAATTGCTTGCATAACATCTGGTCGAGAGGCTGTTACATATAGAAGACTACCAATCATAGATCTGTACAACCTCTAATCCACATCCTTACATGAGTCGTCTATGCTCAATTTGCAACATGTTACCATCGGAGTAAGGATGGGTTTGCAATCTTCCATTTTGAATTTCTTGAGAATTTCCTTGATGTACTTGGCTTGACATATAAATATTCCTCTCTCTTGCTGAGATATTTGAAGCCCTAAGAAGTATGTCAACTCACTAAGTAAAGACATCTTGAACTTACTTTGCATCTTTGTAGCAAAGTTCTTACTTAGTCGATCATCATTGCTACCAAAGATTATATCATCAACATATACCTCAACGATTGATAAATTATCCTTATCTATTTGTACGTAAAGATTGCTATCAGAAGTACCTTTCTTGAACCCTTGTTGACATAGATATCCGTTAAGATGAGCATACCATGCTCTGGGAGCTTGCTTGAGACCATACAGAGCCTTCTTTAACCTACAAACATAGTCTTCTTTTTCTGATAGTAGAAAACCTTTAGGTTGTTCGATGTAAACTTCTTCTTCTAATTCTCCATTCGGAAATGCTGACTTAACATCCATTTGGTAGACTTTTAATTTTCTTGAACATGCATAGGTGAGAAACATCCGAATGGCTTCCATTTTGGCAACTGGTGCAAATGTTTCATCGAAATCAATTCCTTCCACTTGTGCATAGCATTTGCAAACCAATCTTTCTTTGTTTCTGGTAACCTGTCCATCTTCATTCAATTTGTTCCTGAACACCCATTTAGTCCCAATGACATTTTTATCTTTTGGTCGTGGAACTAATTCCCAGGTGTTATTATTCTCGATTTGATCCAATTCTTCATTCATAGCTGCTACCCAATGTTCATTCTGGCTGTCTTCCTCAAAACTATTAGGCTCAAAGGTTGCTAGAAAAACAATGTGAGCTTGTTGTGATGAATGAAGTTGTCGACCTTTTCTTGTTCCAATTCCTTCATTTATGTCACTAAAGTTTTGATTTGATGGATGGTTCTTTTGAATCCATTCTTTTGTTCTCTTTGGAGGAGCTTCTTGTTGTTTCTCCTGTATATCTTGTTGATCATTATTTACTTCTTCCTGGTTGACAGTTGTTTCTTGTTCTAGAATTTTCTCTGTACCTTTTTCAGCCTCTGTCTCAAGTTTCAAAGATTGTAGATCCTCATCATTATTCGTTAGAACACTATCTTCATCAAATGTAACATTTATGCTCTCCACTATCTGTTTTCGTCTTAGATTATAGCATTTATAGGCCTCTCTTTTGTGTGAGTAACCAACAAAGATACCTTCATCAACAAGTGTTTCAAACTTACCCAACTTTTGATCTTCTCTTTTGATATAACATTTGCTTCTGAAGATTCTGAATTATTTTACATTTGTTGGTTTTTCTTTCCATAATTCATATGGGGTCTTATTGCAATTATTTCTGAGAAGACTTATGTTGATAATGAAGATTTCCATATCAATTGCTTGAACCTAAAATTTTTCATCCAATTTTGAGTCCTTTAGCATTGTTCTACCCATTTCTTGTACGGTCCTGTTCATTCTTTCAGTAACTCCATTTTTGCTAAGGTGTTCATGTTGTTGAAAATTTTATTTTTATTCCATTTTTGTCACAGTATTGCTGAAATAATTTGGAAGTGAATTCTCCGCCATTATCTGATCTTAGACACTTTATTTTTAAATCAATTTCATTTTGACCAACTCCTTGTAGATCTTAAAGCACTCAAATGCTTCAAATTTTTTCTTTAGGAAACTAACGATTGTCATCTTGGTATAGTCATCTATCATTAACATGAAATATAGTTCTCCATCTAAGCCTTTTGTTCCCATAGGACCACATAGATCAGTATGTATCAATTCCAATGGATGTGATGCAAAGTGTTCTTTTGTTTTAAATCCGCATTTTGTCTGCTTTCCGTGCCAACAAACCTCACATAGTGTGTTGCAAGGGTTTTAGATTTTTGACATTTCTCGTACTACTTCCTTTTTGCTTATCCTGACAAGATTGTCAAAGTTTACGTGACCCATTCATTTGTGCCATAACCAAATTTCATCTTCTTTAGCTAGTAGACATGCTTTAGTTTCTTCATCCATAACATATATGTCATTTGGAGCTCGACTTGCTGTAGCCACAATTTTACCATACTTGCCTTTCGTGATTTCACATTTTGTGGAGTTGAATAGAATTGTGTGTCCTTGATCACACATTTGTCCAACACTGAGCATATGTGATTCATGTTTTCAACCAATAGAACTTTCTTGGCTAGAGCATCTTTTCTTCCGAGACTGACAATACCTAATCCTATAGCATTTGAAGATCCATCATTTCCAAAGGACACGGTTCCATCCTTCTTCTCGTTCAGAGATAAAAATTTCTTTCTATCTCCAATCATATGCGTTGAGAAATTACTATCAACATACCACACATCTTTGTTGTTTTGAGCCTTGAGAGCGAGAGCACAATTATCAATGTTCTTCTTCTTCCATGTTTGTTCATTCTATGACTTCGAATATTTTTCTGGAGGATTTTCAAGTTTGCAGTCTTTGGCTATGTGTCCAAAGTTTCAACATTTGTAACATTCAATACTACTTCTTAAATGTTCAAATATATTGATGTTTCGTTGAGCCCTGGGAGGTTCATATTTTATAGATCTCCTAGAATTGTATTGTTTCCTAGGGTACATGTGACATTCTACAACTTTAGGACCAAATTTTCCACATGAATAAAAGTAGCCATGAAAAATGTGTTGGTACCTGGATGGAAATCTTCATCGGGGAATTGTCTTCCAAGGTTGTTCTTGCAAATCAAGTTCAATGAAGTCTACATGCTTGTCAGATCTCATAGGTTCATTGTACTTTGTTGTAGAAGGCCCTACTTCTTCTTCTTTGTAATCGAGGGCAGTTCTGTCATTGTAAGATCGTTGATTGTTGATGAGTTCTTCCAACGCCCTTGAGTTGTTCACATAGTTTTGGACAATTTTTCTCTTCTTCACTTCCTTACGCAGCGAGACTACTTCAGATTCTAATGCTTCCCTTTCTTGGTTGCTTTCTTCCAACTCATTTTGAAGTGAATCTTCAATACATTTGTGTTCTTCAACTTCAATTTTGAGACCTTGAACTCTTTTATAAGATTGATCTCCTCCATAGAAAATTCTTCTATGGTCAATCGTTCTTCTTCGTTGTTTCATATCTCTTGTTTATTGTGCTTGGCCATAAACAATACTCTCTCATTGGCTTCTTCTTCACTGTCACTGTCTTCATCGAATGATGATCTATCTTCTTTAGAGAGAAATTTCCTTTTGAATCCTTTCTTCTTTCCTTGCTTGTTGAATTTCTTAAAGCCTTTCTTTCCTTTTGAGTTTCCATCACTTCTGTTTGAACATTTTGCTGCGAAATGCCCAACCTCACCACAACTGAAACATATCAATGGAATTTTACCTTTGAATTCTCCCTTACCATTTTTTAGTTTTCTCGTAAAGTAAGCACATTCTCCATCTAAAAAACCTCCATCATCTTCCTTTTCTTCACACTTGTAGGTGCAGGTGTAGGTCTGTACCTTTGAAGGTTTTTTGTCCTTATTGGTTCTCTTAGATGCAATGAACATAGTTTCTAGATGCGAAGTACCCTCTTCTTCATCAAGTCTAATTTCATATGCTATGAGAACTCCATGTAATTCCTCTTTGTTGAGTTTGTCCAGATTTGCACTATATTCTAAGATCGATACTTTTGGGTTGAATCTTCCTGGTAACGTTCTAAGAATATTTCGTATAATAGTCTTCTCGTCAACAAGCTGTCCCAATCCTTCTAGAGTATTGGTTATTTCATCAACGTGTTGGAAGTATGCAGCAACGTTGTCATGTTTTTTCATTCTGAGTTGCTCAAATTTTTCTCTGTAGAAATGAAGCTTTGCTTCTTTGACATTTGAGTCACCTGCATATATATTCTCAAGCTTGTCCCATACATTTTTTGCGGTTATATAACCCAACACCTTATGATAAGCAGATTCAATAAGTCCACTAATAATAATATTCTTTTCTTTTGCACCATTTACCAAATTCTTCTTACCTTGTTCATCTGCAGTTGGTGTAAAGCCATGTTGAACAGTGTCCCATACTTTGTAGCCTTGTGCCAAGAGATAGACCTCCATTCTTCCTTTCTAGAGTGCATAATTATTTTCATTGAATAGAGGTATGCCATTCTTGGAATGATCCATGATATCCTTCCAGTTTTTAAACTACTATTGAAGGAACCAAGCTCTGATACCAATTGTTGGAAAGTACTACGGGGGGGGTGAATCAATATTCCTTAGCAATTAGCACTTTTAAATCTTTTCAGAGCATTAGTTAATCTTCAATTATCATTAATGTTTATGTAGTAACAATAGTGAATAAAAGAACACAGGAGGAACAAAAATTTTAGGTGGAAAACCCCCTCTCCGTCAAAAACCACCAAACGCTTTTCTAATAATTCTTTAATCTTCAACTCCAATTGAACAGAAAGCTCCAACCTCCTAGAATCTAGAAAAGCATTATTCTCCAGCTCCCACTAGATGGACGCTCCAACGCCCGAGATTCTTCAGTAGTCAACTAAAGGGATGCCCCAACACCCAATGAGCTACAACTCACCCTAGCGCCACCCTACCACCCTATAGAAGAATAAAAGAAGAATGGACTCCTGTACTAGGGAAAATGGTCCACTTTACAATGATATAGAATGGTGTAGAAGAAGATGACGCACTAGACCATAACTCCAACTATGACACAACCACCTAATGATAATCCTAGACCTCCTGATGTTGCCTCTTCAACTCTTGGCAGATAGACAATTGTACATCTTTTACAAAGATGCTTTTACAATGACTCTATACAATGATACTTTTACAATGATTGTATGCAGTGCTTCCCACTTGAAGACTTCATATCATGAACTCTTGCTGTTTTTCTGCACCTTGATTACTGCTCTTGTCATGCTACCGTTTATCACTCTTCAAAACATTAGATTATGCATTGAGTCTTCTCTTGATGAATATATAATACCTGCAAAAAGTCTTCAAGGAAATACCCATGACATGATAATAGCAAAACTTACCTCATCCTACAGAGCATATGTCAGTGCTAAACAAAAACAACGAATTAGAATACAAAGAACCTAATGAAATTAAGAAATGAACATGCATTTATAGAATACACTTACCTGTAGCTTACCTCTACTGCATCATTTTGCTACACCTTGCTCTTTGCTACCCTAGAAAGTCTAGTCCTTTGCACCCCTTGACAACACTTGATCTAGTTTTCTCGCCTTCTAGGAGCACGATATTTAGTATGATGTATATATGTGGTTTCAGATCTCCAATATGTGATATTCATTCTTGTAGTATCCCTCCGAGTCTTCTTTCCAATGCCATAGGTTTGACCCGATTTGGACTCTTCAATGTAAAGTTATGCCCAATCTCTCACAATGACCTAATTATGGACTAGTTCAGTAGAGCGAACTTGTACGGCGTGCCACATGTCACTGTTTCCTCTTTCAGCTCTGAAATTGATACACAGAAAACTACAGTCCATGTACTATCTTCCACTTTTTACAGAATTTCAATTCTCTTCTCAGAGAGAGTGTTATGACGGTTTTCCCAAGGTCATTTCTTTGTGATGAAATTTGGTAGCCTGCAAAAACCCTAACTTCAACAGATCATATCTCCAAAAATATAGTGATCAAGATCTGAAATTCGGTCACAACATTCATGAGGATTACGAATCAAATTAGTTTTAATTTCTGAATCTAATACTTCACAGAACCGAAGTTATAGCGAAAATTCCACGATCACTCCATTTGGAGGATATATGAGATTTCTTTTTATAGAGTTGAGAGGGGCTTCTATAAAGAATGTTGGAGGAATTTTAGGAGCTTAAAAAATTATTAATTATTGACTATTAAATGACCAAAGCCAATTATGAGTGCCATGCCACAACCCCATAGGGTTTTAGCCCACTAACTGGGGTTACTAACTTCAAACATGAATATCTCTCAAACCGTGAAGAATTACTTGGCGGGCCATATATCAACGGAAACATCTCGACGAGTAGAATCTATTTAGAAGATCCTTGACTCAAAATAGAGTAAGTAGTCAAGTCAAAATTCCCTTGCAATATCAGGGTAGCCCCTAGTGTTGCTTGGGTTGACATCAATGACAACCTCAGATCATCTTTAGGTCAACACGATGTACTATGCATTTGCTGATGAAATTGATAGGTTCATAGTAATTTACCTAAATGACATAATTGTGTTGTCAAATATAGATGAAG
>APFE030163968.1:30460-61512 GCA_000404065.3 Pinus taeda
GTAAAAAAAAAAAAAAAGAGGAAGAAAGGAGGCGGGAGGAGGTGAAGAAACACTAAGATGAAAGGGCAGGGATCCAACATCTACTGATCTTCCAGCCGTCATCTCTGTTGAGATTGTTAGGCCTTTTTTCGATCTCAATAGCCTCCCTGAGTTTACGATGATGGAATTGAGCAACTCTAGCAACCACCTTGGCCTCCTCAATGCAGACCTGATGCTTGGTCTTATCCACATGCTCCGCTAATGCTGAAGACTTGGTTCTCCCATGTCTCAGGTCAGCTACATGTTCGCTAATTCTCTGTTGGATGGAGCGTCCTGTTTCCCCGATATAGGGAGTCCCACAAGAACAAGGGATTAAATAAACACCTTTCATAGTTGCTCTTGATGAACAGGAAGAGTGAGCGACTCCGTAGGTTTAAGAAGCATTTTCTACCTCTCCTTGGAATGAAAATATCATTTTTGTTTTACAGAATTTACAAACTCCTCCTGGTTTAACTAAAACTAAAGCTAGATTTCTTAAGTTAAAAGCTATGAAATTTTGCATTTTAGATCAGAATATGTATTGGAAATATGTTGGAGGTATTTTGTTAAACTGTTTATTGAAGGACGCAGCAGATAAGACCATGTAGGAATTCCATCAAGGGGACTATGGAGAACACTTATACTAGAAAACGACAACCAATAAAATCCTCAGAGCTAGTTTCTACTGGCTCACTTTATTTGGAGATGTGTACAATAAGGTCTCAACATGCCATCAATGCCAAATATTTGAAGGTAAAGGAAATTCGTTGCCCTTACCCCTAAATCCTATTTCAGTGGAGGCCCCCTTCCAACAATGGGGCCTAGATTTCATTGGAGAAATCCATCCGAGCTCCTTAGCTCAACATAGATGGATCTTGATAGCCACTGACTATTTTACCAAGTGGATTGAGGCTATCCCAACCAGGTAGGCTACAGACATGGTCATCATACATTTTTTAGAAGGTAACATTCTGTCTAGGTTTGGATGCCCATACAAGATCATAACAGACAATGTTGCAACCTTTAAATCAAAGAAAATGATAGAGTTTTGTCATAAGCATAACATAAAATTAGGATACTCAACTGCCTATTATCCCCAAGGAAATGAGTTATAGCCGAGTCCTCCAAGAAGAGTTTAGTCAACATCATCAAAAAACTACTGCAGAAGAATAAAAATCCTGGCATAAAAAGTTGATTAATGCCCTGTGGGCTAACCGAATTAGCACCAAAAAGTCTATTGGGATGTCTCCATTCCAAATAGTATATAGAGTTGATGCTATTTTTCCTACTTCTCTGGGATTTCATGTGTTAAAATTGTTACAAGAATCTCAAGTAGAAACCAATGATTTATAGCGAATAATTAATCAGTCCATACAGTTGTAGCAGTCCAGGGAGGAAGTCTACAATAAAACTCAAATCATTCAGGATAAGATTAAAAAGATCCATGATAGAAGGACTAAGGCAGATGATTTCCAACTAGAGGATCTATTATTGAAATGGGATTCAAGGAATTAGGACAAAGGAAAACATGGGGAATCTGACCATCTGTGGAAGGGACCCTACAAAGTTGCAACTTGCTAATGAAATAATGCATTTTTATTGAAGGACATGATTGAAGAAGCACTGCCTAGTGGACCTGTCAATGGTAGACTTATCAAACCCTAATTTCCTCAAAGTTAAATCAATTTTCATTTAGAATCATTGTATATATAATTTTACTATTCTACTGCAAGATTGAAGGTGGATAACATTAGAAATTGAAGCTCGAAGAGAAGGCCCTGAGCTTCTGGTGATTTGTTACCCATATTTAAGAATAACAACTGGTAATCAGTTTATCTACAGAATAAGGACTCCATGCCCAATGGATAAAGGCTACTGATCTACAACGTTCTTGACATCTCACAAGGATCATGCCATCCCCATTGGAGCCACAGTTAGGGTCCTATAATATATAGGATCATAAATTGATTATATGTGAATTTTCATGTATATGATTATTGTAAATAATCTTCCTTTCTGCAAATTATTTCCAAAAGAAAAGATAAAGAAAAAATAGAATAAAAGAAAGGGGATACAAAAGGAAAAAATATATGTGTGAAGAAATAAAAGAAAAAACAAAAATATGTGTAAATTGAAAAAAGAATCAAAATATCCCATAATAAGTGAGCAAGCTTAAAAGCCACTCAAAAACTGAAAAAAATGCATCGGTTATACCTTAGAAGGTTTGAATAATGTGCTACCAGTTAAAATTCCACATTGAAGTTAGATAAATAGGGTTAGTTAGTTTAATCACATCGTTTAAGCATGAGTAGGTTTGATTAAATATAATTAGTTTGGGTAAATGAATGTTTTAACCACACAGTGTAACCGTTGTTAAATTACAGTAGTTAGAATAAAATTGGTTAACCACACTGTATAATCATGTATTAAATTTGAGTTGATTAGATTAGTTAAATTTGATTAATTAAACTACATCGTTTAATCATGGTTTAATTGGAAATAAAATAAAATTAATGCAAGAAGCCCTATTTACATGGTAGAAGTGCAAATGTATGTAGTTTTGAATAAAGTTCAACGAGACAAGACATTTTTTCGTTTTCTAAATAAAGTTCATGCAACGGTGGATGGTGAAGATCTCACCCACCTAGATCAACAATGGCGATGAGTTTCATTCCCCCCTTCCTCCGATAGTTAACCAAGGCGGGGGGGGGGAGTCCGAAAACGGTTCCCTCCTATACCACCCTGGCATTGTGCGCCCACACCATTTCACACCCCCACCTATACCATAAATCGCCTCTCCCCCCCCTCTGAAATTCACCATCCTGCTTCACTATTATGTCCATTATTCCACTCCACTTCCACTCCATTCACCATCCCCTAGGTGGGCCTCCCATCCCCACCTCAAATCTATACCACGCCACTATGTGTTATCCCCCTATTGGCCCATTTCCATTCCATAAAATCAACCTCCTCCCCAATATACTATTTCCACATGGCACTTCCGCCACATCATCATCAAACCATTGAGAATTTATTCTTTATCTGTTCCCGCGACAATGGACTCACCCCTCCAACCGTTAAATTGCAACGGTAAGCCATTTTATCAATATTATCAAATAAACCCATTCTACCCACCCTTGTTTTGTTGTTTCAAGGTAACAATTGTATCAGAGCTGTTATAGTGCCCCACCTGCAAACCAGAACCTGCCACTACAACAGTGATCCAGATCATCGATGGGACCCGTGCATCTTATCAATTACAAATATGCACCTCAGATACCAATTTTCGACCAATTTCCCTAGGTAATTCAAAGCTCCTGGGCATTTCTCTTCTATCATGGCTCCTAAAGGAAAATCTAAAGTCACAGAGGACAACCCCCTGCTACCTTTCTTTCTAAATTTAGACTACCAACCTCTAGTAGACCAGGAATACAAGATTGTTGAAACCAGTCGTGAGTTTGACTTGTATGAACTCCACAACTGGTTAAACATAAATTCATAAACCTCAGTGTAGAATTGGGTTTGTGGGAATCCTCCCTACCCCAATTCATTTTTCCCCAGACCTACCACTTTCTTGCGTTTGTGTCATGGTGTCAATTCAGATATATCCCCAGTTAGAGGGCAATTGTGGCCCAGAATAATGATATACTTTTCACCATTATAGTTGAATCTATCTCCCATATGATTCAATTAAAAATTCTAACTCTCTGAAACCATTCTTAGTTGATTCCTTCATGGAATTCTACAAAAACCTAACCTCCGCACAAAGAGCTAAGATTTTTGATACGTTTCTCCCTAAGGATGCCCAATTGCTAAATACAAATCCCCTTTATTCATCATCTATGTTCCCGGAGATGACCAAGAAGATCATTTCTATTGTTTCATGTTTAATGGGCTACCAATCCAATTGGTGGGTTGATGAGACCATTATTGGTTTTTTATCTGTCTTCACAATAGGTGAAAAACCCTCCATCTTCAATTACAATCAGTTTATATCATATGCAATCCATGATCAATTTCTTAAATTATCCACAGAGGGAACTTTCAAATATGCTTCAGTACTTGTTTATTTGTTTCTTTATCATCAGGAAAATAGGTTTCAGTTTCCTCTGCAAAAATTGGATGAGTAGGGCAATCCCCAATCAGTAATTCATTGGACATACTTGGTAAGGAAGCAATCTAATGAATTTACTTTCACAGACTATGTTGATCAATTTTTATACACAGTCTCCTATTTGTTAAACTTGATATTGAGCCAAGAATAGGTCCAAAAATTAAAATATTTCTTGATCTAAGCGAGTAGATTAAAACAGGCGTCTGGTACCTTTACCAGAACTACATAGAGATCAAGGTTTAGGGCTATGAATTTCCACCTTTTAGATTGCCAAACTTTATGAGCTGCATTTTGTGGCAACAAAGAAGAAATCACAGTTCAAGATGAAAACATAAGTGGGCCCATTAATTTGCAAAAGTAGAGTAGCAATCAAAGAAGTAGACGTCCTCCTGAAGCGAATGAATTTCACACTTAGCTTCACCTAGTCCTATGACCCCCTATGAATCATTTCAAGGTTGAGAGTAGAACAAAAGACCACTCCCTACTCAAGCACTCCCGGGCTAGAGATCGGGAAGTATGTGAACCAGGATCAATGGCAAGTAAACAATCTACAGGAGGTAGAAGAGCAGGTACTCTCCATTACAAAATCACAAAATCCTACACCATAGGAGAAACATGACAAGAGACCAAGGGAAGAGCCTTCTACTACAGTCACAAAAATTCCTGAAAAGGAGTTTCAAATCTACAAGAAAAGGTAGAAAACTACTTCAACAACAAAAGGATCCTTTAAAGAGTAAAATGTACAGATAATAGTTTCTACATGCCCTCATGCTTCAATGAGCATTGAGGATATTTTTATGGGATATCCATCCTCTTTGGTCTACCATTATCCAGTAGACACTTCTCAAACATGAGAATTGGCTCATGACCAAGATGAACCAAACATATTTGCTAAATACATAAACTAGGAAGAAAAATGAGCGGCTAAAAGCTACAACATATACACAGTTTTGGAAGTAGACAACCTCCTCATACCATAGGCTACTATCTTCTTTTGACATAGAGAAAGGGAAAATGTAGATAGCCTTTTCACAAGCTCAAAATTTGTTCCCAAAGACCCCTGAAGATTATAAGAAATCTATTTTTTCCTTCAACACTGATCAAATTCATCCAATTGATCAAATAGACTCACGCAAGAAAATAGGGGAGATGTTGTACTCCACACTGAATACATCAGCAATGGCAACTTCTAAGCTGCAAGCCTCTTTAAATAATATCCAATCTCAGCTTAAGTTAGAAAAAATCTCCTCTCTGGCAAAAGATACAAAGATCAAATCATTAGAAGACCTTGTAATCAAACTGGGATATGATCCCAATGATGTGAAAGCAGCAAAAGAGATTGTCAAAAGGAAGAATGTTAATATTGTAGCACTCAAGAAGCAGCTCAATCTTCCATCCACAAACGATCCACAAACTAAGGAAGTTAGGGAGCTTGAGAAGGAAAAATAAGATATGTCCAGGATCCTGATTGAACAAAGTGGACAGATCAAGGCAATGGAGGTTGAAATAGAGAAGTTTCTAAAAGAGAAATAACAAACAACACAATTAGCAACAATTCCATTGACAACAATCCCTAACTCATCTACATAGCAGCAGAGGCATCCACTTTAGAAACAATTACAATTGAGGGGAAGTCAATAGATTATTTAGAGGAACTTATCAAGGCAATGGATGACCTGTCGATCAGAGGACAGGAAATTGAGAAGCTAAAAATTTAGCTGAAGAAACTTCAGGAGAAGAAACTAAAGGTTGACACTGTATACTTGACAAAATTGCAGAAAACATACATGTTAATACAATAGATTGAGATATTGCAAAGTGAATGAGTAATGGCATAGACATTGGCAGAGGCTAAAGAGAGCATATGGATAGAAATAAATGAGGCCATGAATGAAATATTCCCCTTAATTCAAATTATCTTTGAGCAGGTTGAATTAATACAGAGGTCAAAAGAGGTCATTGAAGAAGTAAAACTTGATTTGGGGTAGAAGCCTAGTGAAGCTATTGCTCTCATCAGACTGCTAAATTCTAAAACAAACAAAGAACTAGAAGAATTAGAAATTGCAGATAGGACAACGATAATTTTGGAAGTGAGGAAGATCCTTACAAAAAGGAACCTTATGTTGCAATTGGAGAATAAATGTATCAATATGGAATCCAACGTTTAGAAATTTCATAAGAAGTTTAATGTGCTTAATCATAAGGGACTACCTGGGTTAATAGGAATTGGAGACACGCTGATCAATTTAGAAGAGTATCACCAACAATTGTACCACATATTAAGGGATCAATCAAAGTTTGCTAACATCAAAGGAAGCATCATAGGAAAAGATTTCATGGAAGCTTTAGATTTTGATATGTCTATCAAAAATGAGATCAAACACTTATTTTTCATCAAGCCAACTTTTCAAAAGTATACTAATGTGGATGAAACTTTCAAAAAGTTAGTAAAATTCTCCACTCCAAGTGAAAAAAGATGGGAATAATTGTGTGAATTATTTGAGTAAGACAATTTTTACCCCAATAGCAAGGTATCACTTTTTCAGGCCGAGTCATCAACATTAGACCTTGAAGATAGTGCCAAAGCATCATAGTAGCTTCATTTATCTATATTTTTTTTCTATTTTTACAAACAGTTTAGGATATTTTGTAAAAGATCTTGAGGTTTTTACTCAAGATATTTTTTGATAATTTTGTATAAGTACTTGATAATTCGAAGTACAAATGTTGGAACTTGGATGAAGAAAGCATGCTATTGATGTAAGGTTGTTCACTAGGATGAAAGTGATCATTTCTTTAATACATAAATATGTTCTAGGATTCTTGTGTGAGGCGAATTGGTGATGTTTTTCTTTTTGTAAACTTGTTGTATCTTTGGTTTCTATATGTTATTTTGATCTATATTGTTTAAAGAAAACGAAAGACTGAATTTGTTTAATTACACTCTCTCTTAGATTATAATTAATATCTATCTTTTCAAACTAAAATTAAATATAGAATTCTTAACTTCTCTATGTTTAATCGAACCTTAATCTTTTCCTCTCTATCACTCCATCAAGCTATGAAGATCCAATAACTTGCCTACCTTGCCCTGTTACATCTGTTCTAATATTTCTGCATCTGATCACCCTAAGGCCTTTGACTCCATTTTCCCATTGGCCTTTCTTTGCAATTTCAACCAAAAAATTCAAAAAACCAAACTTTGAACCTTACATCTAGCCTCAAATCCTAAAGCAACAAAGCTAAATTTGACAGAGAGATCCCTCTTTGAGTTTAGAAGGGTTAGTTTCTAAACTTAAAAGTGGTTTTGTGGTTACCTATGCAATTCCTTTACAGCCTGGGAAATTAGGAAGTGATAAAACCCTGGTGACCATACTGGGGACAACATATTTCATATAAATTCAATTTTCCTTGGTAAAAATTTCATTAGACCTTAAATCTATTGCATGTTTGTGGCTTTGAAATAGATATTTTTCTAGTTGTTTTACACTCTAAAAGTTGTAAATATTTTATTTGTGAATACTTAATAGTAGATCTGGCTCCTAAAATAATATACCTTAGAGATAATCTAGATCCAAATCCATTGCAAATTGTAGATAATCCAAAAAAAAAAAAATTAGAAAGAAAAGTGTATCTCAGAGTGAATCAAGTGAAGGTCCTCTACCTACGGTTAATTCCCTTCCTGAGAATTTTGTCACTTTAGAAGATATAGAATTTTATTTATGTTTTGAACATAATATTTTTAGAAGTAAATATGACAACTTTGTGCCTAAAATTGTGATTGATGAAAACTTGCTAAAACCTTATCTCTCCAAACCTCAAACTGTTAATCAAATTTTGTTGATGATGAACTCAAACAATTTGACAAGCTTGATGCCCCAGTAAGCCAGTTATATTAGGTTGTGCATAAATCCTTGATCCATCAGTCACCTAAACCCTCACCTTCTTCTTCTACCACTTCATCCCCAACCCCACCAAAAATTACACCTAGCATTTCTATCCCACTAGAAATTCCTCCCATTTCTATTGCTCCTTTAAAAAACTTATCTCATTTCTACAATACCTACTTCCACTACTACTACACCAACTCAACGGAGTTCTTCTCCACCTCCTTTAATCCCTCCCACATACACACCTATTTTAATTTCATCATCTTCTCATTCTCATTAACCAATCATGACAACCCATAATTCCCCCTTAGTCCTACTTGCACAACTCAATGCAATGCCTCAAGATTACCAGAGTAGGATTCCTCAATTTGTTAGCACTGGGCCCATAATTTCTCAGCAGCATATTGATAAAACGAATGACTACTTAGACCTCCAAGAGATAGATGATCCTCATGTAAAAATAAGATTGTTTTCTCAAACTCTCACTAGTGAGGTTAAAAAATGGTTTAAAGGATTACCAACTCATTCTATCCTAGACCTTTCTCTATTTCAGTACACCTTCCTCAGAATATGGGAAGTGAAAAATAACCCTCTACAAATCTTAGCAGAGTATGAAAGTATCAAAAGAGCCCCTAGTGAAACAATCCAGGACTATTGTATCATATTTAACAATATCTATAACTCTATCCCTACACTAATACAACCTCCTCCAGGGCTAGCCCTGATTAAATTCCTTGATGGTTTTGACCCTAATATGTCTTACCAATTAAGAGAAAAAAATCCTGCAACCCTTGAGGAAATGCAAATAACTGCAGTTAGTGTTGAAGCCAATCTGTTAGGAAAAAGAGTTAGACTAAAGGCCGAAAGGAGAGTTACCATAAAAGAAGAAGATTCTTATTCTTCCTCTAATGTTAAGTTGGATACTTTAGTAAAAAAATGGAGAAAATGATGGAGAGAATTACTATAGCTGAGAAATCCCCTCCAAGAGAAAAGCAAGGTGGTCCCAAAATTAGAAATCCAAATATTAGGAAAAACCACCCTTAGTTTAAATAAAGAGAGTAGAGAGGCCAAAATGATCAACAACATATTAGACCTCCATTCCAAGAAAACTATGTATATGAGGAAGCTGACATACTTGAAGATCCTGAAGAAAATAAAATAAAATTGTTTGAGGAAACTGAAGTTGACCACATTTTCCTGATTAAGGAAGAGCAACACATTTTCTTACTCTCACAACCAGAAGCCCTTCCATTAGAGTCTAAAGACTACAAACAAGGATATCAGAACACACTTATGGAAGTACATAGAAAATATAACTTGAGGAGTAAAAATACTGCTGAAACTCCTTTGAAGAAGACCCAAAATGATACCCCTTCTACTAGTCAGCCTAAATATGATTCTCAAAAGGAAACTTCTAAGAAACATGATGCAACTACTAAAGAAATAGAAAAGCCTTCTACATCTTGTAGCATTGAAAATCAACTCACTAAAGTAAAAATTTCTATTCCCCTCATTGAATTAATCAATAAAAATGCATATAGATCACAAGTCATAAAAGCCTTGAAGATAGGGGAAGGGATTAACACAGTCAATTTGACTGATGACCAACCTAAGTTATTGTTTGGGCCTGAGGTAGAAGGAAAATCTCAATATGGAAATGTCCCCCCTTTATACATCAACTTGAAAATTCATGATAAAATTCTACACAATGCTATGCTTGATTCTGGAACCTCACACAATCTAATGCCTAGGGCTATTATGGAGAAGCTAGGCTTAGACATAACCTGGCCATACAAAGATTTATATTCATTTGATTCAAGTAAGGTAAGATGCCTAGGATTAATCAAATATTTATGTGTTACTCTAGTCTAAATACCAGCAAAGATCTTGGTGATGGACATTGTAGTAGCAGGCATACCTCCTAAGTATGGAATGTTGCTCTCTAGATCATGGGGAGCAAAATTACATGGCACTTTACAAATGGATATGACTTATGCTACCATTCCGATGTTTGGTCAACCAAGAAGATTTTACAGGGAGACACTAATGAAGTACATGGTTAGTAGTCAAGATAAACCCAACAATTATTTCCTGTATTCAATACATTCAAACATGGATTTATTTATCTTGTATAATAATGAATGTGTAGAAAATGAGGTTTCACACTTAGAGGCTAAAATCAGTAATACAAAAGTAATAAAATTGGATACTGAAGAAAAGGATGTAGAGGAAGAAGCTCTTTGGAATATGAATTTCATTAGGGCTATGAGTAAGGATGGAGCAGGGGTAGGTGTTTTCATTGTAATCTCATCAACAAATATGGCAAAGGGACATGGTTACAAACTTAATTTTCAGTGCACCAATAACATAGTTGAATATGAGGTGTTGATTTTTGGGATGAAAATTTTAAAGAGATTAGGAGCAAAAATAATTTCTGTGCATGAGGATTCTGAGCTAATTATCAATGAAATTAAGGGTGAATATTCTACTAAACACCCTAGATTAAGAGCCTATAAGAATGCAACCTTGTAATTTTTGCAATGCTTTTCTGAATATGATTTGTCTTTTATCCCTTGAAGCCAAAATACTTTAACCAATGCCTTGGTTTTTTCATCTAGTACTTGCAAAATAAATTTCCATCCCAATAGGAAATATGTGGTGGAAGTGAAACACAAGCCATCTATTCCTGATAATGTAAGATATTGGCAGGTTTTTGGTAATGATGAGCAAATAGAGATTTTTTTTACAAATGAAAGATGAGTTTGAGTGTGTGAATATTGATGTAGATAATGATATTGATAATGATGTAAATAATAATGAAAAACAAATACTGTTAAATGAAACTGATGACAATCAAGAAGAACTTAAGGTTCTGCAATTAAAGGACAATGTGGTGCCAAGAGGATTGGTGCCATTGGAAGAGATTTTTGACTTCAATGATGTGGCCAAAAAGCCAAAAATTGGACCCATAGGAGATGAGGTAGAGGACTATAACATAGGAACAAAAGAAAATCCTAAAAGGGTAAAACTGTCTAAATCCTTGCCTCCTAAAGAAAAGAAAAAATACATCGAATTGTTTAAAGAATTCTCTGATGTGTTTGCTTGGAGTTATGAGGACCTAAACTCTTATGATACTAGTATCATAAATCATACCATCCCCATCATAGAAGAACAAAAATAATTCAAACATAAATTAAGAAGGGTAAATCTAGTGTTATTACCTATAATATAAAAACAAGTGAAGAAATTGTTTGATGCTAAAATCATTGTACCCTTGAGGTTCTCAAAATGGGTCCCTAATCTAGTACGAACTAGGAAGAAAATAGGAGAAATTAGACTTTGTGTAGATTTTAGGAAATTAAACAAGGTCTCTCTTAAAGACAACTATTCTCTTCCTAAAATGGACCATATTTTACAAAGAGTAGTTGGTTCTAGTAGAATTTCTCTACTGGATGGTTTCTCAGGGTACAACTGGTTCACCTTGATGATCAACACAAGACAACTTTTACTACACCTTGGGGGAACTTTATGTATTTCAAGATGCCCTTTGGCCTCATGAATGTAGGGACCACGTTTTAGAGAGCTATGGACTATGAATTTGCTGATGAAATAGACAAGTTCATAGTAATTTACCTATATGATATAACTGTGTTTTCAAAAACAGATGAAGATCATTTGCTACATTTAAGAAGAGTTTTTTAAAAATGTAGAAAGTATGGAATATCCTTAAATCCTAAGAAAAATATTTTTGGTTTAAAGGAGAGAAAATTTCTAGGCCATATTATTTCTAAAGAGGGTATCAGGATAGATCCTAATAGAGTCAAATCCATATAGAAAATTGACCCTCCCAGAAACAAGAAGGAAATCCAATCTTTTATAGGCCAAACAAACTTCCTCAGAAGATTTATTCCAAACCTGGCCGAGATCTTAAAAGCCATCACTGATATGCTAAAGAAAGATGTTGAGATAAAATGGAACATTGAAGCCAAAAAATATTTTAATGAAGTAAAGGTAGCTTTAACAATAGCTCCTGTTTTAATTGGCCCTGACTTTACAAAGGATTTTATGATTTTTCTTTTGCATTTGAACATACTATTGCAGTTTTTCTTTTGTGAAAAAACAGTGAAGGATTTGAGAAACCTATTGATTTCTTTAGCAGGGCCTTGAGAGATGCATCCCTCAAATATATCATCATGGAGAAATAGGCCTTTGCATTGGTAAAAGCAGTGAAATATTTCAGAGTTTACAGTTTACATTCTCACATCATTTCTTATGTTCGTAGTGTTGTGGTAAAATATATTCTTACACAGACAGATCCTGATGGAAAATGAGGCAAGTGGATAGTAGTCATCCTAGAGTATGATATTGAAATAAAAGTTACCAAGCTTATCAAAGGGTAGGGATTGGCTAAGCTAATGTCCGACTCAAATTTCCATCCTCTTGACATAAATTTCATAGCTTCTCTTGATGAAAAGGAAGAGCAGACGACTCCATAGGTTTCATAAGCATTTTCTACCTCTCCTTGGTATGCATATATCTTTTTTATTTTACAGAATTTACAAGCTCCTCTTGGTTTAACTAAAATTAAAGATAAATTTCTTAAGTTAAAAGCTATGAAATTTTGCATTTTAGATCAAAATATGTATTGGAAACATGCTGGAGGTATCTTGTTAAATTGTTTATTGAAGTAGATAAGACCATGCAGGAATTCCATCAAGGGGATTGTGGAGGACACTTATACTGGAAAATGACAACCAATAAAATCCCCAGAGCTGGTTTCTATGGGCCCACTTTATTTGGAGATGTGTACAAGAAGGTCTCAACATGCCATCAATGCCAAATATTTGAAGGTAAGAGAAATTTGTTGCCCTTACCCCTAAAGCATATTTCAGTGGAGGCCCCCTTCCAACAATGGGGCCTAGATTTCATTGGAGAAATCCATCCGAGCTCCTCATCTCAACATAGATGGATCTTGACAGCCATTGACTATTTTACCTAGTGGATTGAGGCTATCCCAACCAGGCAGGCTATAGACATGGTCATCATACAATTTTTAGAAGGTAACATTCTGTCTAGGTTTGGATGCCCATACAAGATCATAGAGTTTTGTCATAAGAATAACATAAAATTAGGATACTCAACTGTCTATTACCCCCAAGGAAATGAGTTAGTTGAGTCCTCCAAGAACAGTTTAGTCAACATCATCAAAAAACTATTGCAAGAGAAAAAAAATCTTGGCATAAAAAGTTGAATAATGCCTTGTGGGCACCGAATTAGCACCAAAAATTCTATTGGGATGTCTCCATTCCAAATAGGATATGAAGTTGATGTTGTTTTTATTGCTTCTCTGGGAGTTCCCATGTTAAACTTGTTACACGAATCTCAAGTAGAAACTAATGATTTACAGAGAAGAATTAATCAATCCATACAGTTGCATCAATCTAGGGAGGAAGTCTACAATAAAACTTAAATCATTCAAGATAAGATTAAAAAGATCCATGATAGAAGGATTAAGGTAGATGATTTCCAACTAGAGGATATAGTATTGAAATGGGATTCAAGGAATGAGGACAAAGGAAAACATGGGAAATTTGATCATATGTGGAAGGGACCCTACAAAGTTGCAGCCTTCCAAGGAAATAACGCATTTTTCTTGAAGGACTTGACTAAAGAAGCACTGCGTAGTGAACCTGTCAATGATAGACTTCTCAAACACTGCTGCCCTCAAAGTTAAATCAGTTTTCATTTAGAATCATTATATATATAATTTTACTATTCTACTATAAGAGTGAAGGTGGTTAACATCAGAAATTGAAGCTCGAAGAGAAGGCCCTGAGCTTCTGGTGATTTGTTACCCATATTTAAGAATAACAAAAAGTAATCAGTTTATCTACAGAATAAGACTCCATGCCCAATGGATAAAGGCTACTGATCTACACCATTCTTGACATCTCACAAGGAGCATGCCATCCCCATTCGAGCGACTACTGGGTCCTATAATCTATAGGATCATAAGTTGATTATCTGTGAATTTTCATGTATATGATTATTGTAAATAATCTTCCTTTCTGCAAATTATTTCCATAAGAAAAGATAAAGAAAAGAAAAGAATTGAAAAGAAAAGAAAAGAAAGGGGATACAAAAGGAAAAAAGTATATGTGAATAAATAAAAGAAAAAACAAAAATATCAGAAAATTGAAAAAATAATCAAAATACCCCAAAAATAAGTGAGCAACTCTAAATGCCACTGAAAAAATGAAAAAATGCATCGGTGATACCTTAGAAAGTTTGAATAATGTGCTGCGAGTTAAAATGCCAAATTGAAGTTAGATAAATAGGGTTAGTTAATTTAATCACACCGTTTAAACATGATTAGGCTTGATTAAATATAATTGGTTTAGGTAAGTGAAGGTTTTAACCACACAGTGTAACCGTGGTTAAATTATAGTAGTTAGAATAAAATTGGTTAACCACATTGTTTAATAATGGTTTAACTTTGAGTTGATTAGATTAGTTAAAGTTGATTAATTAAACTACACCATTTAATCATGGTTTAATTGGAAATAAAATAAAATTAATGCAATAAGCCCTCTTTACATGGTAGAAGCGCAAATGTATGTAGTTTTGAATAAAGTTCAATGCGACAAGAATTTTTTTTGTTTTCTAAATAAAGTTCGCACAATAGTGGATGGTGGAGATCTCACTTGCACGAATCAATGATGGGTGATGAGCTTCGGTCCCCCCCCCTCCCATCCCTCTGATGGTTAACCAAGGGGGGTGGGTCCGAAAAGCGGTTCCCTCCTATATCGCCCTCGTGATGTGTCCGCTCCACATGCATTTCAGAACCCCCCGCCTAATACATAAACCGCCTGCCCCCCCTCTGAAATCCACCATCCCGTTTTCGCTATTATGACCCTTGAGGCCACTTCGCTTCCGCTCCATTCACCATTCGCCAGGTGGGCCTCCCATCCCCACCTCAGACCTATACCACACCTCAGACCTATACCACGTTGCTACATGTTATCCCCCTATTCGCCCATTTCCCTTCCAGAAAAATCAACCTCCTGTCCCCACTTCTCCCTAATACACTACTACCACCTGGAACTTCTGCCACCTCATCATCAAACCGTTGACCAATTAATCTTTATCCGTTCCTGCGATAATGAACCCGCTCTTCCAACCGTTAAATTGCAATGGTAAGCCATTTTTCCTATATTATCAAATAAATCCATTCTACCCACCCTTATTTTGTTGTTTCAAGGTAACAATTGTATTAGAGCCGTTATAGTGCCCCACCTGCAAACCAGAACATGTCACTGCAATATTGATCCAAATCACTGCTGGGACCTGTGCATCTAACCAATTACCAGTTTGCACCTTAGATATCAATTTTTGACCAATTTTCCTGGGTAATTCGAACATCCTGTTTATTTCTCTTTTGTCATGGCTCCTAAAGGAAAATTTAAAGTCACAAAGGAGAACCCCCTGCTACCCCCTGTTTTAGATTTAGATTACCAACCTCTAGTAGAACATGAATAAAAGATTGTTGAAACTAGTTGTGAGTTCGACTTCTATGAACTCCACAACTCGTTAAAACAAAAATTCATAGACCTCAGTGCTGAATTGGGTCTGTGGGAATCCTCCCTATCCCAATTCGTCTTCCCCCAGACCTACCACTTTCTTGAGTTTGTGTCAAGGTGTGAATTCAGATATATCCTCAGTTAGAGGGCAATTGTGGCCTAGAATAATGATATCCTTTTCACCATTACAGTTGAATCCATCTCCCAAATGCTTCAATTGCAAAATTATGACTCTCTGAAACCATTTTTAGTAGATTCCCTCATGGTATTCTACAAAAGCCTAACATTCCCATAGAAAGCTAAGGTTTTTGATACTTCTCTCCCCAAGTATACCAAATTACCCAAGAAAACCCCCCTATTCATCCTCTATGTTCCCAAAGATGAAAAGGAAGATCATTTCTATTATTTCATGTTTATTGGGCTACCAATCCGATCAGTGGGTTGTTGAGATAATTATTGGATATTTATCTATCTTCACAAAGATGAAAAACCCTCCATCTTCAATTATAGTCAGTTTATATCTGATGGAATCCATGATCAGTTCCTCAAATTCTCCACAGAGGGAAATTTCAAATACACTTCAGTACTTGTTTATTTGTTTCTTTACCACGAGGCATATAGGTTCCAGTTTCCTCTACAAAAATTAGATGAGAAGGGCAATACCCGATCAATAATTCTTTGGACTTCCTTGGTAAGGAAGCACTGCAATGAATTTAATTTCATAGACTATGTTGAACAATTTTTATACACAGCCTCCTGTTTGTTAAACAATGATATTGAGCCAAGAATAGGTCCATAAATTACAAGATTTCTTCATCTAAGTGAGCAGATTAAAACAGGCGACTAATACCTTTGCCATAACTACATAGAGATCAGAGTTTATGGCTATGAATTTCCACCTTACAGATTGCCAAAGTTTGTCCCAATGAGGATTTTCTCATTGGAGTACATAAGACAGATGATTAATATGGATGAGCTACATTTTGTGGCAACAAAGAAGAAATCATAGTTCAAGATAAAAACACAGGTGGACCCATTCATTTGCAATAGTAGCACAACAACCAAATAATCATACATCCTCCTGAATCAAATGAATTTCACATTGAATTTCACCTAGTCCTATGACCCCCTAGGAATCATTTCAAGGTTGAGAGTAGAATAGAAGGCTACTCCCTACTCACACACTCCCAGGCCAGAGATCGAGAAGTATGTGAACCGGGATGAGTGGTAGGAAAACAATATATAGGAGTGATCCGGATTTAAACAGGAAAGCAACAAATTACAGATATAACCATAAATATAGAGATGTAGCATAAATAACACTTCCTTTGATTAATATCAAATAATGGAATATGCTTACAAACAGTATGGAAATGAGACTAGCTCAACGATGATAGCTTATCTCTGAGAAGAGATGTGGAGGCTACATGCCTCTGAACTACATTACAATGAGGCTCAAGGACCTTTTTATTATTGAAAAATAAGAGCCAAACCCTAAACAACCAAAACCCTTACCCGAGGAGATGTAACACCAAGAGTTTATGGGCCTCGTTCAGGTTAGTTGGACAACCAACTTCCCGGGGTCATGACTTGGTCATATTATCTCCGTTTGACGTGCATGATACCCCGTTGGAAAGATCTCTCTAAGGACTACGACGGAAAAGATGATTTTATAAAAATATTATTGGCAGTAGATTTCCAAAAAAACGTTGTTTAGGGCCTCAAAATGGCTTCGGAAGTTTAGGACCCGAAAAAATGCTAAAAATAGTAAACTCTGCTACAATTAAGGAAACTGAAAAACTGAAAGAGACAGTTGTGGGGGTCCAAGTGGGATAGGCGGGTGGCCACCAACATCCACCTAGATCAATGAGGAAGAAGAATAGGTACTCTCCACTACAACATCAAAGACTCCTGCACCATAGGAGAAACATGACAAGAGACTAAGGGAAGAGGCTTCCTCTATAGTCACAAAAAGTCCTGAAAAGGAGTTTCAAATATATAAGAAAAGGTAGAAACCTACTGCAACAACAGAAGGATCCTTTGAAGAGGAAAATGTACAAACAATAGTTTTGACAGACCATCATGCTTCAAGGAGAATTGAGGATATTTTTATGGGATCTCCACCCTCTTTGGCCTCCCAAGGTCGAATAGACACTTCTCAAACATGAGAATTGGTTCATGCCCAAGCTGAACCAAACATATTTGCTAAATATAGAGAAATCAAGAAGAATAATGAGTAGCTAAAAGCTACAACATATACATAGTTTAGGAACAAGACAACCTCCTCACAACATAGGCCATTATCTTCTCTTGACATAGAGAAAGGGAAAATGCAGATAGCCTCTCTATAGGCTCAAATTCCATTCCCAAAGACCCCATGCAGATTATAAGAAATCTATTTTCTCCTTCAACATTGATCAAATTCATCCAATTGATCAAATAGACCTGCATAAGAAAACAGGGGAGATGTTGTACTCTACATTGACTACATCAACAATGGTAGCTTCTAAGTTGCAAGCCTCTTTGAATAATATCCAATCTCAACTTAAGTTAGAAAAAAATCTCTTCTCTAGCCAAAGATACGAAGATCAAATCATTAGAAGACCTTGTAATCAAACTAGGATATGATCCTAGCAATGTGAAAGCAACATAAGAGATTTTCAAAAGGAAGAATGTTGATATTGCAGAACGCAAGAAGCAGCTCGATATTCCATCCTTAGAAGATCCACATACTAAGGAAATTGGGGAGCTTGAGAAGGGAAAAGAAGATATGTTCAAGATCCTGATTGAACAAAGTGGACAAATCAAGGGAATGGAGGTTGAAATAGAGAATTTACTAAAATAGAAAGAACAAACAACACAATTAGCAACATTTCCATTGACAAAAGTCCCTATTTCATCTACATCAACAACAGGGGCATCCACTTCAACAACCATTATAGTTGAGGGGTAGTCAACAGATTCTTTAGAGGAACTTATCAAGGAAATGGATGACCTGTCAACCAGAGGACAGGAAATTGAGAAGCTGAAAACTTAGCTGAAGAACCTTCAGGAGCAAAAACTAAAGGTTGACAGTGTATATTTCATAGAATTGCAGAAAACACACAGGCTTACACAACAAATTGAGAAATTGCAAAGTGAATAAGCAATGGCATAGACATTGGCAAAGGCTAAAGAGAGCACATGGATAGAAATAAATGAGGCCATGACTGAAATATGTCCCTCAATTCAAATTATCTTTGAGCAGGAAGAATTAATATATAGGTCAAAAGAGGTCGTTGAAGAAGTAAAAGAAGATTTGGGGTAGAAACCTGGTGAAGCTACCACCCTCATTAGACTTTTGAATTCTAAAACAAAGGAAGAATGAGAAGAATTAGAAGTTGCAGATAGGACAAAGACAATTTTGGAAGCGAGGAATATCCTTACAAAAAGGAACCTTATGCTGCAATTGGAGAATAAATGTCACAATATGGAGTCTAGCGTTCAGAAATTTCACAAGAAATTTAATGTGCTTAAACATAAGGGACTACCCGGGTTAATAGGAATTGGAGACAAGCTGATCAGTTTAGAAGGGTATCACCAACAATTGTACCGCATAGCAAGGGATACATCAAAGTTTGCTGGCATCAAAGGAAGTATCACAGGAAAAGATTTCAATGGAAGCTTTGGATTTTGATATGTCTATCAAACATGAGATCAAATGATTATTTGTCCTCAAGACAACTTTTCAAAAGTATACTGATGTGGATGAAACTTTTAGAAAGTTAGTAGAATTCTCCACTCCAAGTGAAAAAAATATGGGAATAATTGTGTGAATTACTTGAATAAGAAAATTTTTACCCCAACAACAAGGCAACACTTTTTTAGGACGAGTCATCAACCACAGACCTTGAAGATAGTGTGAGAGCATCACAACAACTTCAATTAGCTATATTTTTGTTCTATTTTTACAAGCAATTTAGGATATTTTGTAAAAGATCTTGAGGTTTTCACTTAAGATATATTTTGATAATTTTGTATAAGTACTTGATAAATCAAAGTACAAATGTTGGAACTTGTATGAAGAAAGCATACTATTGATGTAAAGTTGTTCACTGAGCTAAAAGTGATCATTTCTTTAATACAAAAATCTGTTCTAGGATTCTTGTGTCGAGCGAACTAGCAATGTTTTTATTTTTGTAAACTTGTTGTATCTTTGTTTTCCATATGTTATTCTGATCTATATTGTTAAAGAAAATGAAAGACTGAATTTGTTTAATTACACTTTGTCTTTGCTTATAAGCAATATCTATGTTTTCAAACTGAAATTAGATATAGAATTCTTAACTGCTCTATGTTTAATCGAACCTTAATTTTTTTCACTTTATCACTACATCAAGCTACAAAGATCCAATAACCTGCCTACCTTGCCTTGTTACATCTGTTATGATATTTCTGCATCTAATCACCCTAAGTCCTTTGACTCCATTTTCCCAATAGCCTTTCTCTGCAATTTCAACCAAACAATTCAAAAAACAAAATTTTGAACCTTACATCTAGCCTAAAATCCTAAAACAACAAAGCTAAATTTGACAGAGAGATCCCTCTCTAAGTTTAGAAGGGCTAGCTCCTAAAATTAAAAGTGGTTTTGTGGTTACCTCTACAATTCCTTTACAACATGGGGATTTACGGAGTGATACCACCAACCATCTTACGAAATGATAACACAATTGTATGGAATATATAAAATTGGAAGAAGTTGTATGGAATTGCTGAGAAAAGTGTTGTGAAAATCAATTCACAACCCAAATTAGTATTATTTCTCAATTTTTTGACAATATAGATGAATTGGAAGCAAATTGAAGTTACCTTTTTTCCTATATTATTTCCTAGATTTTGTAGTTCTGGATGTTTTGAGTGATTTTGAGCTAGTAATGAGTCTTATTGGGTTGGTGGTGAGTAGACTTGCCTAGTTCTACATGTTTTTTCATTGGTTAAGAGAAAATTTGGTTATTATTAGGTGTTTGATGAGTAGATTTGCATGTTTTTTGGCTACTTGTCAGAGATTTATTATAAAACCACAAGTTTTTTGATCATGTGACTATTTGCTTAGGTTATTTTCAACCACCACCCATGGCATCTTTACTCAACATCACACTAGAAGGGGGTTAGAGGTTCATAGGAAAGAACTACATCACATGGAAGTAGAGTGGATGCAAACCATTTTTGAGTACGAGTTCTTGGCGATTATTGGCCTTAGTAAAGTTACCTAGCCTACAATTGCAGGTAAAGTTTAGGTTAAGTTTGATGAGAAAGAAAGAGAAGCTATGATGTTGATTAATTTTTTCATAATATATGTGATGCTTCCAAATGTCAAAACATGTAAGACTTTGCTAGAGATCTAGAAACATTTGAAATATTTATGTGAGACATTGGATAAGGGTGGAGGCTTCTTCCTAAAGAGTATTCTTTTGATAACGATGGATGAGCATGGATCCTTCAATGAGCATTTGCCAAGATTAAACATGTATGAGAGAAGTGGATTGTCGTTAGTCATAAGGAGGAGGAGGAAAACATCGTGGTAATCACATTGAAAAGTTTATCACATGCTTACAAGCACTTTATTGAGAACCTCGACATCACTTCTTGGAATGTTGACTTAAGTTTGATGAGATTTGCAGTTAGCTCTTACAAGAGGATATAGGGAAGAAACAATTTGGTAGTAGTAGTGAGATAGGGTTTTGAGCAAGCCTTAGCTACCAAACTAAAGCGAAAAGGAAAATGGACCAAGAAGAAAGGACATAAGAGTGATGAGGATGTCACCAAGGTTTATGAGACCATCAAATTCCATTATTGTGGCAAGGTGGGCCACATGAAGAAGAATTGCAGAAAGAGGTTGGTTTTATAAAAAAACAACCATGGAGAGCATCAACAATAGATTCTTGTCGTCGAGCACACAAAGGAGGAGTCAACCTTTTATGCCTTTATGGCCATGCCACAATTAGATCAGTTAGGTATCTACTTGGTTAATTGATTTAGGTGCATCATACCATTTCACCTATATGCAGGATTGGTTCACATAGTACACACCTTATTCTTAAAGGATTCAATGATCTTTAGTGGCTGGGATGATTATACATCATTGGCAAAGGAAATATGTAGATTTCCTTCGGAGGAAAAATGCTAATATTTTTCAATATTTACTACTTGCTAGGGGTTGAGCTTAATCCTATTTCAATTACTTAGATTATGTGACATTATCCCCAATTAGATATCAACTTTAAAAATCACAAGTGCTATGTAGTTGACAAGGAGACTAAGAAGATTGTTGCTCTTGGTGTCAAGGGCCACAAGTTATTTAAAATGGTGGATAATGGAGAAGTCACAGAGTGTGCACTAGCAACCAAGAGTGCAACCAATATCAATACACTATGTTATTAGAGGTATAGACCAATGTTGCGATAATTACGATCAGGATTAAATCAACGAGGGTCCGAAAAATAAAAAAATCGTAAAAATCGAGATAAAATTGCTAAAAATCGGCAAAAAATTGACAAAATTTAAAAAATACAAAAAAATATAAAAGGTTAAGTTTGAAAAAATCGTGACTTAAAAAAAATGAATCGTCACTTTAATTGTTTCAAGCAAAAAAACAGATTAAATGGAAATTTTCGCAACACTGGTATAGACACCTCAACTTGACCTATCTCTCTCAATTGACATGTGAGAATATGGTATATGAATTTCCAAACATTTAGTAGTAGATTCAGGGGCTTATTGGAGCTTGTAAAGCAGGGAAGTAACCCATATCACAATTTGATGTAAGACAACCATGGAGAGCACAAAGAGTCCTTCAATTGGTTCATGCATAGATTTGTGGAACAATGAACACACCATCAATAATTGGTTTCAGGGATTTCCTTCTATTTTCTGATGATTATACTAGGAAAATGTGGATTTATTTTTTAAAATTGAAATATGAAGTGTTTAATGAATTTCAAAGGTTCAAAGCCTTAGTAGAAAAAGAGTTACGTTGTTGCATTGCTTCTCTTAGGTCTAATAATGGTCACGAATTTTGTTCCAAAGAATTCGATAGCTTTTGTGCTAAACACGCAATCAAAGGATAGTTCACAACATCTTACACTCCATGGTAGAATGGAGTGGTTGAGAGGTGAAACTGTGCTATCACATAGATGGCTAGGTGTATGTTGTAGAACATGTGTATTCCAAATAAATATTGGGCTGAGGCAGTGTTCATAACAATATACTTGTTCAATATATAGCCAATGATCGTTGTTGATATTGTAGCAAGAAAAGGCTTCATTTGATTAGTGCCTTAGTCAAAAGGAGTAAATTCAATATTCCACATCAACAGGATGACTTGGATTGTAGTTAGCTAGAGTGAAATGGCCTTGTCTACTAGTTAAGTCAGTAAATTTGAGTTTGTAGGCTAGAAGTAGAGTTGTGCATGAGTGATTGTGAAGATCTAGCAATCTAGTTCAGTTATTTTCAGTTGAACTCAGTTAACTGAGCTCATGTAATTAATTGAGTAAGTTGAGTAGCTATTACTGTTGTTAACTCACTGATCTCTTAGTTAACTAGTCAATCAACTAAAAATAGACCCAATCATGCATGGAATTTGAATTTCCTAGTTGAGTGGATGGAAAATGCACATTTGTATTTATAATTGTATATTGTTGAGTGTACAATGATTTTGTACTAAGCAGGTGACCAATTCCCCTTGGATTTGCACAAGGAAATAGGAAATTTCCATATTGTTTAGGAGCTTAATTCCTCTAGGATTGCACAAGGAAATGAGGGGTTGGCTAAGGATTGAATTGGCTAAGTGTTGGCAAGAGAAAGCCAAGAAGCAAGAGAACACGATTTCAGTGTAGTGTGTGCTTTAGAGTTGAAGCAAGGCATTGTAATTGTTTCTCTTTCTCATCTGAATTAATGCAAAAGCAGTGGAGGGGATTTTCCCAGTTGGCTTCCCTTGTAAAATAATTTTGTTCCTTGTGTTTTGATGGTTGCATGTTATTGCATGTGTTTTTATCATGTGTTTCCATTTCTGCTCAATACTCGAAGAAATTTTAGTCTCTTGATTTCATTTCGATTTCATTAGAAATAACAAATTTATTGCAATTTCTACATGGTATCAGAGCCTCAGAACACTACATAGAAACCTTGTTGCAGATATTTTCTCAAATAAATTTTGGCTTGCAGGGTTTTTGGTGCAAATTCTCTTTAGTGCGGGAAAAATGTCTTTCAACAGAATGAGGCTAGAGTATGCATTGGAGGGCACCTCAAATTTTTGTGCTTGGAAAGACAAGATGGAAGATGTCCTGACTAATAATGGAGTATGGGAATATACACAAACTAATATTCCAAAACCAACAGCATCAGATACACAAGTACTTGCTCAGTGGAAGAAAGCCATAGAAAGAGCTAGGAGGATTATTTTGGAGGGTGTAAGAGATCACGTGGTTTTGAACTTGCATGGAAAGGAGACCCCTTTTGCAATGTTGAAAACTCTCATAGATCTATTCTAGAGAAGCAATGATACCAGGAAATTGGCATTGAGAGATAAACTCAGGAAAGTTCAGATGTAGAAAAATGAATCCATTCCTCAGTACCTATCCATATTCACACAGGTTTGAGATGAACTTGGAGGAGTAGGAGAAAATGTGCCATCATATGAACTTGTGAGCTTAACACTCCTTGGCCTTCTGAAATCCTGACACTACTATCAGGATTCAATTAATAGAAGAGGTGAGCTACCAGATTGGGAGAGACTTTGGTTTGATTTGGTGCAGGAGGAGATCAAAAGAAACACTAGAGATGGTGTCACATCCATTGCAGATGAGGAAGAGGACTTTGCCTTAGTTGGAAAAGGAAAGAATTCTAAGGGAAAGAAGGTCCAAGGTGAGGCTGAGTCCGAGTCCAGCTAGAAAAAAGGCAAGAAGAAGGAACTCAACAAAATAAAATGTTTTCATTGCCATGAATATGGAAACTATGCAACCAAGTGTTCGCACAGAAAATCAACAAGGAGCCTGAATCGAGAGAAGGAGGAGATGACTTGACATCTCAATTCGAGCTATATTTTACCCTCTTTGCTTGCATGGTAGGCATAGTAAGAGGGAGTGAGTGGTACCTAGATTCTGGTGCCTCATATCATATGACAGGAAATAAGGAATTCTTCAGTAGCCTGTAAGAGAAGGATCTCAAATTGCACATAGAATTTGGAGATGATGGGAGGTATAGTACCAAAGGAATTGGCATTGTCACATTTAAGAGGGAGTTAGTCTCCAATCTTCACCTGAAAAATGTTATGTATGTGATTGGGCTGAAGAAAAAATTGATTTATGTAGCTATATTGGAGGACAAAGGTTATGATGTTGTGTTGAGTAGGGGCAAAGCTTTTATGAAGCATGTGCCCACTGGGCTAGTGAAACATATTGGAGTTAGATTGAAAAATATCTACAAGCTAGAGGTAGATTTCTCCATGCATGCAGCTATACCTCTAAGGAGCGAGGTGGGGCCATATAGAGCCTTAGTCCTAGAGTTGCAAATATTTGGGTAGGGTCCATAGGAGAGGAGAAACAGTTGCAGTATACTCTTCTCATGGATCATTACCCTTGCTACAGGGGCCCACAATATTCAGTAGTAGGAGGATCGGTGTTAGTTGGAACAATCAGATACTGAGGAGCACAAAGCAATGTTGACAATAATGCAAGAGGCTCAGTAGCAGAGTAAAAAACAACACATATTTCCTAGCAGACAATGCAGAGACTAATAGCAGTCAAATGCTCAGGAGACAGTTGCAGAGGTAGTTGATTTAGTATTTTGGATGCTTCTCAGTTGCAGTAGCAACAAAAACAATGAGAGGTAGTGTTATATATTTGTGCTACAGTAATTCCACAAGAGCTGAATTGGGGTTATGTAGAACCATTTTCTTGCTAAGAGGGAGTGCTGAGATTATAGAAAGAAACGGCTTCATTTGACTAGTGCCTTAGTCAAAAGGATAAAATTCAATTTTCCACATTAGCATGATGACTTGGATTGCAGTTAGCTAGAGTGACATGGACTTGTGTACTAGTTAAGTCAATAAATTCGAGTTTGTAGGCTAGAAGTAGAGTTGTGCATGAGTTGATTGCTAAGATCTAGCAATCTAGTTCAATTATTTTCAATTGAACTTAGTTAACTAAGCTCATGTAATTAATTGAGTTCGTTGAAGGACAATTTAGTAGTTATGACATTTGTTAACTCACCGATCTCTTAGTTAACTAGTCAATCAGCTAAAAATAGACCCAACCATGCATGGAATTTGAATTTCCTAGATGAGTGGATGGAAAAGGCATATTTTTAATTATAATTGTATAAAATTGAGTGTATAGTGCTTTTGCATTGAGCAGGTGATCAATTCCCCTTGGATTTGCACAAGGAAATAGGGAATTTCCCTATTATTTAGGAGGTTAATTCCTCTAGGATTGTGTAACGAAATAGGAGGTTGGCTGATGCTTGCATTGGCTAGAGAAGGTCAGGAAGCAGGATAACATGATTGCAATGTAGGGTGTGCTTCCGAGTTGAAGCAAGATATTGTAATTGTTTCTCTTTCTCATTTAGATTAATGCAAAGCAATGAAGGGGTTTTTCCCAGTTGGGTTTCCCTATAAAATCTATGTTCCTTGTGTTTTGATGGTTGCATGTTATTGCATGTGTTTCTAACATGTGTTTCCCTTTGCACAAAATAGTAGAAGAAATTTCTATCTCTTGATTTCAATTTGGTTTCATTAGCAATAACAAATTTCTTGCAATTTCTACAATGGTGGTGAAGCAAAATACCCCATAGGAAGCATGGTATGGACAATAGCCCAAATCCATACATCTTAAAGTATTTGGTTCTACTACCTACACTTGGGTTCCTGATTAAAATAGAACCAAGTTAAATCCAAAGAGAAAAAGGATGACAAACACATGGTACAATGACAATCATAAAGCCTATAGGTTGGTTGACATTGACACCAACAACATGAGCTTTAGTAGAGGTGTTGTTCAACCAACTTCAACTAAAGGGAAAAAGACTTTGAGCATGAGGAGACTTCTAGGTCATTACTTTCTGATGCAGATAGCCTGAATTAGCATTTGGATTACATAGATGTAGGTGGCGATAAGGAGGACCCCAAGAAGAGACCCAAGTGGTTGCACAACACCATTGGAGATGTTGATATAGGTGAAATCATTGAGGCATTATCATTGAGAGGAAAGAGCAAACAAAAACCAAATATTGTCAAATTTGCTTTGATGGCCAATGTACACAAGATCTAAGCCACAATTTCTTGAGGAGACAAAATGAAGAATTGAATGGGAAAAGGCCATGGTAGTCAAACATGATATTTTGATGAAAAATTGGGCCAACTCTTCCATTAGAGAAGAAACTCTGGGTGTACAAGGTTGTAATATTCCTAATTAGCCATGGCTATTTGGAATATTCAATTTTGCTCAATTTTGCCTTCTATAGTTATTTGTGAATAAAAAGGTGAGGAAAAGGGGACATAACTCACTTTTAGAATAAAAGTCACTTCCTAGTATCACAACGTTGTGACTTAAAGGGGAGCCAAGGGGGCAAAAGGATCACGCAGAGATGGGGCCCACAAAGACACTTGGAGAGACTGCGTAGATGGGAAAAGGAACATGTGGCAAAAGGAGATTACATTGGGGGA
Source organism: Pinus taeda (assembly GCA_000404065.3). Taxonomy (NCBI): domain Eukaryota; kingdom Viridiplantae; phylum Streptophyta; class Pinopsida; order Pinales; family Pinaceae; genus Pinus; species Pinus taeda. The sequence continues at coordinate 57,761 of APFE030163968.1, forward strand.
GGTGAGTCTTGGGATTGAGAGAGGCCAATGCTATAAAGGAGAGAGGAACCTCCTCATTTTGGCATTCAATTATGAGCATCTGAGCTAGTCACTTCAACTTGGAGCATGCTGGATTTTTAGCTTGTCTACAACATTGTTTAGTGCACTGAGTGTCTCCATTCGGAGATCTCACCCTTAGCCCCGGGGGACTTCGAGTGCCTACTTGGGAAAGGTACTTTCTATTAGGTTCCTATACCAATAGGTTTCATCTTTCATGATTGACAGTGGAAGGGCTAAATATGTTCATCATTGCAGGCTGCAAAGGTTCCATATTTTGTGTACATGCTATGAAAATAAAAATAAAAAAATGAAAAGAGGGTATGCCTTAAAAGAATAATCAAAAGGCAAGAAAATCAAATGGTCAAGAGAAAAGTGAAAATGAACCCCAAACTAAAGACCAGGAAAGTGGCCAGTCAAAATGCCACTACTATCTTCTGAGCAGTATCATACTCTACAAATACTGCTGCTGATCATACTTGATGGATGGCCCAACAGTCTAAACTGGACCATGCCATGTTTAAATTGCTTGCTGCAAAATAGAGAATGTTTCCTGTCCAAACAGCTCAAGCTTGGCAGATGACTAGCTAGGTAGAGAAATGAAGGTGCCCAACTGCTTAATCTAGGTCCTTGGAAGAAATAAGGGTACATTTTATAGGAGGGCAGTCAAAAGAAAAAGAGGACAATCAGGGTCTGCTAATTCAAGTGCACCCACTTCAAATGAAGAAAAAATGTTAGGATTACTAGGTTGGGTAAGTAGTGCAAGGTTGCAGAAATGGACGACCATCACCAATTGGCTTATCAAGTGAAAAAGACTCATGCCACTCAGGGTATTGGCATCAAAAGCAGAGGGTGGAGGACAAGCATTGGAAGCATGTCTAATTTCCCCTATTTTCCCCAAGCATCATGTACTAACACCCCCAAGGGCCTTGAGATTTTCTCAAGTGTCCAGTTCCACTTCACTTCATGACAAGCTACTGGGTCAAACCATGAAGTTTAAGCATGAAAAGAAGCCACATTTTTTGTGTAAAAAATCTTTCTTATCTTTTCATTTATCTTCAATTCCTAAGTTTTACCTCTTAGAACTTAGTTTTACCCCTTCATTCACCCCGCAAAGTCATATTAACCACTAATCTACTATTTAGCTCCCCTACTACCCCCCTTCCCTAATTCTATTAGAATCTATGAAAAATTTCCCAAAAAATATGTATAAATACACTCCCCCTAGCATTATAGCTATATAACCCTTCCTTGGGGAAATATTAACCTATCTGGGGTTGGTATTAGCCCCCCTTTTACCCTAAAACTATGGTTTTGGTAAAAAATCATGGTCAAAAGTCAAAAAATTCCGAAACCCTGCCCTCATTAACCCATTTACCCCTTTATCCGCCCAAAATTCGTTGATTATAATGTTTTTAATTGAAACATTTAAAAAATGGGCGCGCATTAACCCATAAACCCGAAACCTAATGTTTTTTACCCCCCGTGCGTGATTTATTTAAATCCATTAAAATAATGGGCGGGTCCCCCCCGCCTTAACGCACCGCTGCATCAAAGTTGCCGCCCATCGTCTGATCATCCACCCCGCCCATCCAACGGTGGGCGGTCAATTTCATATGAGAAGTGCCCGACCATTTGCGTCCGCGGGATTGGCGGTATTACCGCCGTACCCCCTGTATGTGTCGGCCTCGCGCTGTGTTCGCTGCCCCCCCCCGCCCCCTCAATACCGTTTACCACCCTCAGGCCCTCCAGGGAAACCACTTACTGCCCCGTCCCCTGCGCTGATGTCATACCCCTGTCAGCGTGACATCACCCCGCCTATTCCGCCACCGTACCTCCACGTCACCTCCACGTTGCCTGTCCGCCTGTCCACCCTGCCACCGTGTCATTGCCACCTGGGCACCCACGTCAGCTGCCATGTCACCCTTCCGTACCCGGGCCCATGATGACGTCAGCATGATGTCATCACCAAAAAGGCACCAAAAGGCCAAAAATGCATAAAAAGATGCGAATTAGCTATTATTTGTCATTCTTATTCATTGTTTCCGGAGCTCCTCTGCATGCGAAAGCGACGTCCAACGGTCGAAATACAAATTGCGCCCGCCAAAGTTGCTACCGCCCTCATCGTCAACCCAAGTACCTGCAAATTGTCCGGTTCAAACACCTCCTACGCCATAAAAACCAGGTATTTGCCGCAGGCGACCCTCTTTTCCCCATTTCTCCTTTGTTCTCCTAATTTCCTGCAAAAGAACTCTGCTAAAGTTCCCCACTACTAAAATTGTCCACTGAAATTACTTAAGAACCTGGTCAAATCCCCTGTGCGACAAACTCTGGAAGAAACCCGTGCCCCCTCTGCAAATTCACCATAAAAAACAATTGGAGAAGCCGAGCTACCGGCTAAAAACCAATACAGCAGTTCCCTCACTCCTGTTATAACAAATTCCCTTGAAACAACTAGCTAATTAGCTCAAACACACTCTGGTTTTTCAAAACAGAGTGCCCCACAGTTCATTAAACCTGTAAGAGTCTCCTTACACTTTCAAGCTGCTCACTGCCAAACAGAATTTAGCAAGAATTTCTCAGCCTTTGTACCAAACCTCAAAATCAAGTAAAGCATCCAGTTAAAACTAGACATGGCCACTCCATCTGCACTGGATGTAGCTCCTATGAATCCACCAAATAAAGAACTGGAAGCTATGCCACTGGTAGACAGTGATTTCCTCATTACAGACTTTGTGGTAGAGAGGAATCACTTACAGACCTTCTGCCAGCTAAGGAACAGGCACTTGGACAACAGTGACATGTATGGCATCTGGGAATCCAATCTGCCCACCTACTTCCTGCCATCTGTGAATATTTTCCCTGAAATCATTCACCTCTATGCAGAAAACTATGACCAGAAGCTCAGAGCTGTGAAGTCTCCATCTGGGAGCATCCTCTTCTACATAACACCAGATTCCATCAATCAAATGTTGAACTACAAGCAAACTCAGCTGCTATACCCATTCTCCATTAAGTACTTGCTGGATGAGGGCTCCAAGCTCTTTGGCACAGACATTGCTGCGGTAGCCAAGAAATTCATGAAGGCAGACTGCCAACCTTCTGGGCCACCTCCTTTTTCATATGCAGATTTCAATGAGGTAGGCAAGCTGCTGGTGGATATGTTAACCTCTATGCTGGGGTTCACCACAAATGAGCATGTTGATGAAACTGTGCTGGTCATGCTGTCTGCATATAGCCTTGAGAAACCCCCTGCTATGAAGTACAATTATGCCAAATATATTGCCAATAAGATACATGACCAATTGTCAAGGTTGAAAAGGGAGGCAATATTTAAGTATTCATCGTACATCTATCATCTGTTCATGTATTACCAAACAGATTGCTTCCAGTGCCCAATCAAGAAGCTAGACTCACAGGGTGAGAGGAGGTCTGTTATCGTCTGGTCTTCAATCTTCTTCCCAGTCCAGAATTCCCCCTATTCATACTGTGAATTTATTGACCAGTTTGTATATCCAGTCACATGCCTCTTAAAGAGGACTCCTCCTGCCAGATTGTCCAAGGATATGCAAAAAATCTTGTAGTTGTCCAGGAGCTACAAAATAGGTGATTGGTACTTGTACCAGAATCACACAGTTATCAGAATCTATGGTTGTGAGCTCTGTCCCTACATGCTCCCAAAATATGTGCCTATGAGGTTGTTTGCCCTGGAATAC
>APFE030163976.1:0-17000 GCA_000404065.3 Pinus taeda
TGTTGGTAACCGTTTTGAATATACGACTGCCCATTACCTGCAAAGCTTTGTTGCTTAGGTCCTCGGTAAGCTTGCTGGAATTGCGGTTGTTGATATTGCACCAGCCATGGTTGCGAGACCATTTGTTGTTGTCCAATACTGGATGTTTGACCAAGATGAGGGGTTATAGTACCCATTTGAGCCTGAGTCGCTTCAGTTAACAAACCACTAATCGGTTGTTGTGATTGAGTCGCGGAGACAAGAGGTTGTTGTATTATGACTTGAGAGACTGGAGGTTGACGTACAATAGGCAATGCTTGTATTTGCGACACCATCACAATAGATGGTGTAGTGGAAATGTTCGACACATGTTGATTTTGTTGTATTGAATATACAACTCTCGGCTGTTGAGGCAGTATTGGTACCCAACCATTAGATGTGATTCCATCTTGACCCAAATTCTGTTGTGAACTCTCATATGGTTGTTCTCTCAGAGGGAACAATGAAAAGGCATACTGCCCCCCATATGGCGGTAATCCAGTGTTCAAAGGGAAAATTGGCCTTTGGAGACTGGACTGCCCAAATTGATACTGATGTGAAGGATCAATTTGCTAAGACTCAACATAAGAAATTCTAGATAAGGTTCTAGATGAACAAATAGGAACAGACCATACTGTCGAAACAGTCCCTGGGTGGAATCCATCTAGTGGTTGAGAACTAGTTGGGACAGATGGTACACCAGCGAACATTGTCTGAGTGGCGGTGGGAGGTTCTGCTGTTGCTATATCAGATGACACAGTCCTAGATGTCGATGGTTGTTCAGACATATCGAGTCTATCCAAAAGATTTCCTAGCGATTCTACAGGAACTTGCGATGAAGGGTGACTAACTTCTATAGTAGAAGGATATAGGTGGATCCCAGTTCCAAAATGCAATGGAGTGCTGGATGGAAGATCCTCCACAATCTCTTTTATAGCAATCAACCCAGGTGGAAGAGGTAGATCGTCAAGTCCGTAAAATATCTCTGGTGTCGAAGAAGATATAGACTCTACAGCAACAGATGTTGGAGGGGTGACACCTTCCAAATTAGCCCTAGATGGAGCTGGTTCAGAAATAGAAGTGTTTGCCGCTACACTAGGATCGATTCTAATGTCATCTTGTAACTAGGGGACTTCTTCTATAGAGGCAGGGATACCAAAAATAGTTGGAGTAACTGGAGTCTATAAGGATGTTGAAACACAAGTTTCAAATAAACCATGAGACTTTGACCCAGTTAAACGAGATCGCTTGGCCTGGAATGGTTTCGTTTCCGGAGTCAAAGACGGTTGACTTGTTAGTCTTCGCGAACGACGGGGTTTTGATTGACTTTCTTCCATGATTGCAGATTACTTGATCAACTCAAAATAAAATGGGGAAAATGTTATTCCGAATTAAATGAATTTTATGACGCTTTGACACAACTTGCTTTTCCAATTTTAAAGAATCGAGAAAAAAGCTAAAGATGACTCTAGTCGCCTTCAATTTTTAATGAGCCTGAAGCGACAAGTGCTCAGATGGACCTTTTCTTTTAAGGAGTCTGAAAAGGAACGAAAGTGAATACTCTGGAAATCTAGACAGAGGGATTACCAAACCAATCGCAAAACTATAGAATACTTTTTACGTACGGCAGCCAATCTTCTCGAATGTTGTGTTCAGTGCATTGCGATCGATAGGGCGGCAGACACAACTTCCTAAGGATAAAGGATATAGCCTGTTGTGGTCTCCCAATATATACTCGACGATACATGGGAGCACAAGTCCGTACTGGCACTTGTTGTATCAAGGAGGAGGAATCACCCAACCTACGATGAAACCGATAGTTACCAGGCTTTATGACGTCGGAATATGTCTTTAGCCTAGACTTCTAGATGTTGTGCGTTAGGTTCCAAAGCGTTTTTATGTTAATTGAAATTTATTTTACAGTTGATCTTTCTCAAGAAGTTTGCCTTTAAGGCTCACTGCGTCATGTAGATATACAATTCCTAAATATGCAATCTAAGATGATAAACTGTCGTTTACTTTCTTTTTGCAATGAAAATCCTAGCTACTAAGGAAAGAGAAGTAAAATCCTTTCAACACAGAGCAAAGAGCACAGACTAAGATGCACCGTCCTAAATCAATTTCCACATGCAGTCTAAATGCAAATGCACATGAATGTATTTGTTTTCTCATTTTCTTTAATGTGAGAATGACAAAAAGAAAACTAAGTACAGATCTGAACTATCTTTTCTCAAAGTGACACTTCAACAATTTCTTGTTAAAAAACGAAAGGAAGACTAAGACGACACTTTCAATTTCGACTTGAAAACTGCTTTTGACACTTCAGAGAATTGATAATTCAAATCAAATACAATAGAAAAAGTGTAATTGACTATCTAAAAGAGGAAGACTTTACGACACTCTTTTCTTTGACTGAAAACGACACTTTCAAATCAAAAGACGACAATTCGATTAAGCTACTTTTTGCAAAAAAAAAATAAAAAAAAAAAAATAAATAAATAAATAAATAAAAAAATAAAAATTCACAATTCCTTATCAATGGAGGCTGAATAATTGAAAGGAAGAAGGTTTCAATAGTGATATACTGATCATAGACAACGAAACTATTGAATAAAGCTGAAGACAATGAAGAGTAAACCAAAATCTGGAAGCATAAACAGTCTCACCTAATTATCGCACCTGTAACATAGGGGAACAAGGATGCATCTCACCTGCAGCACACGGGAGGTGCAATGCATCTAGACTACCAATGAGAGACAGTGCGATGGTCCAAGGACGAGACTGAGCTTGGTTTTTGCTCACAGTTTGCAGCTTAGTTCAGGGATTTAGGCTGAGCTAATGATAGGTAGTAAACACAAAGTATAGGGGCTGATCTAATGAGGTTATCTGAGCTATCACCAGGGCACTTAGGATGTTCGCAAGTCGGATGTTCAGTTCATAAACTAACCCGGAGATTGACTGAAGCAGCGTTGATCTACTTTGCAGTTGCATAGCAAAAGCAGTTCGAAGGCTAGCTAGCTTAACTTCAGGCTCCGTCTGTAGTTTATAAAGCAAACAATAGTGACTAACAATCAAACTATTCACTCCCCAATGGAGTCGCCAATTTGTTATCGGGAAAACTAGTGTCCATTCAGAGTTGCTAGTCCCACTAAGACGGGTAGCTATCTTAGAAACAAACAAGCTAAAGTTACTTATGTTTTCCTTTATGAGAGATAGATGAGAGAGAAGCAGAGAGTACCAACCTCAGTATTTTACTTGGCTCCTTGCTTGTTTCCTCCCTCCTTTGATAGAGCTTTGCCACTCCTTCCTCACTTGTCTCGCTTCAAAGAAACACCTGTAGAGTCAAAGCAACATAATACCATCAAAGCTAGAGACTATAACCATAAACATATAGGATCATAATATCATTAACCCATACAATGCATTATCAACAAGATTCGAAATATACAAGAATATGGAGGAAACTCAAATAACTTTATGATTGGAAGTAGTAGAAGAGAGGATTACAACCCATTGGTCTGACCACGCCATCTCAGATGAAGCCCTCTTCCCTCATGAAAAGCTAGATCACCCAACACTATGATGTTTCATAGAGAACCAACAACCACTTCTTACAAATACAAATTCCAACCTCTGGATCTCTAGGATGAGGGATCCATATATAGATATTTGTAGGTGGGTGAGTCAGCTTCTGGGATTTTGATTAGTGTCATTTCTCTGATAGTTCTTGGTTCCACTCGGAGATTTCATGATCTCTTACTCATCCCTAGGCGAATTCAAAGAGGCAAGTGTCAAATGAGCAGTTTCTAGAAGATTCTCTGGGTTTCCACCTAGCAAATTGCCTCTGCCATTTGTCTTCTCTCGCTAATCACACCCTACAGAAGGGCTTTTCAGTATGCATCGCACCCTCTATGTGTAACAGGTGAGATGCATCGCACCCTCAACATGGAGCAATCTGTATGGTCCGATTTTGACCAGTTTTGAGCAGTTTTTCACGGAGAACTTTTGGGAAATGATGTAATCAACTGACCTTGTTCCTTTAGGGTATGAAACAACACTTTTAGGGGCTTAGAAGCCCTTTGTTTATGGACATATGTGATTGGGTTTGCAGTGCCCAAATATGTCTATAACACTATCCAGATTCAAGTTCTACATCAACATTAAAAGCTTTTTATCTTGCATTTAAAAAGTTATCTTGATTTATACATTCATTTTTATTCATATGTGTACTATTTTTAATTTATAACTTACACATATATTTGTTTATTTATAAAAGATGAAGAAGGATGATATTGGAGCACCAGATAGTTTCTGAACCTTTATTGAAAAAATAAAGATCAAACGACTGAGGAAGCAACATATTAAGAATGTTGAACTTGATCCAACTCTTACTCATTTCATTTGGAATGGGCTAGACACTATTCAATATCAAGTAATACAAGGCGACTGTGAAGACATTGCTAAACTTGTACCTAAAAGGGATTATGCCCTAGTTATTGCAGATATTCCCCATGGTTTCAATATTCCAGACACTGACTATGATAATGACCCTTATACTTATCAAGCTCTTAGTAAAGTGGTTGCGGGATTTGTAGAAGTCACGTCATCACCATTGTGGAGATTTGTGACATTTCATTCAAACACACAATTGACAATGGTATTGTCAAGCTTCAAGGGGAAAACAAATTCAAGGATGCAGCTTACATGGTAAGACGTTTCAAATGTATATTTGATTAATGTTGAAAAATTCATTTATATACAAGTTCATTGAACTTTTACTATTTCATGTTACAGGCAAAAGTCAAATTTTCTTAACTGTGAAGATCAACTATTTATAAATGATTATGAGTTCATTCATATTGATAGTTGGACAGAAGATGATAGCCATATGTCTATGATTTTTAATCGGGTAGACGGAAAGAGTCATAGTCAAATACTGACTTATGATGCTATTGTGAAAAAACTAACATATGAAGACAAAGAAGCAAAAGGAGATATAGTTAACATTTATTAAAAACCACAATTATTGATTAACTATCTTATAGACATATGTTCAAATGAAGGAAATTAGGTTCTGGATTTTTTTTTCCTAACTCCGGTAAGTTTTATTATATGGAATTGAATTTCAATATGTTATTTTTTAGTTAATATGTCATTGTACTAATTTAATTCATAATCTCTTTTGTGCTTGATAATTAGGTACAACACTAACATGTTGCCTTCAAAAAGGAAGAAATTGCATTGCAATTGAAAAAGATCCAATACAGTGCAAATTCATTCAACAAAGAATTAATGCTCTTCAATTTCTTCCAGATGCAATGCAAGAAATTGGGTTGAAGAAAGGGGACTTTAGTGAATCACGTGTGGAAAAAAAGGCAAAGGAACCCCAACCACCATTACATGGAATGTTTGGAAAGACATACATTGGGAGACTCACAGACATCAAAGATCCATTAGAAGATGAAAATGAGCAAAAGGAAGTAGAAAATATTGTAGAAGAAAACAATGATAAAACTCTAGAGGACAAAGAGTTTGGATTACGTGACATTGTTAATTAAATTTAAGTTATGCTTGGAAATCAAGCTCATTTTTTGTAACTATTAATTAGTTATTATTGTAATGTTTTGACTTCGACATTTTAGGAGAAGAATAAGCACTCAATTAAGGTTGTTATGCATTCAATATTTGTATTATGTGATTTTCGCATTAATTTTTATGTTAATCATTATTTTTTGAAAAAAGACAGTAATTATTATTTTTTTTTGACATGAAATTCATAAAAAAACTAATATTTAACCAATTTTAATTAAAATTTTCCTATAAAAATTGTGATTTTGACATGTCATCTCCAACGAAAAATTATCAAAATGTGTAGTTTTTTAGTTATATTTATGTTAAAAATGGTTATTTTTATATTAATTGTTAAAAAATATTGTTTTTTAGAAACAATTATTTCATGTGGATTGAGAAATTAATTAACACTGTATAAATATGTAGAATATCGAAAATTCAAAATATCGACCTTTTTTCTTTAAATATGCAAAACAATAAAAACCTCACTACAAAAAAATTAAAATTAAAATAAAAAGAAGAAAATATGAAGAAAAAGACCACCTCAAAAATTATTAAATTTACAAAATAATTATATACATTTTATACATTGAAAAAACAAACAAACAAACAAACTTTTAAAAAAAGGGCCTGGTGTAGAATTACCACTTTTTTAAATCAGCATAAAAAACACTACCGTTCTAAAACGCAATGTACATAAAAAAATTTATAGTGCCAAAAACTATGCTCTAAAAAAAACGTGTATTCTGCATCACCCCTTTTCCAAATCGGGTCACTTTTTTGCTATCTCTACAAAACGAGTAACAATATGAGTTTTCTTTTCAAAGTTTACATTGTTTGTTTTAGCGGATGTTTTTTTTTACAATTTTGTCAATTTATAACGCTAAAAACCTCCATTATATCCTTCATTAGATGGTATTTTCCTTTTAGTGGTCGAAGCGAGTATTGCTTTTATAAATATAGATGATTGTTGATACACTACTTGCCCTCCTATTTTCAATAATCGTTAATGTAAAAAAAATGATGTAAGTTACTGAAGAGGGAAATTGGCATTATCAAAGATGCAAAAAAACTTCCTCAGTCAATGCGATATAGGTACATGTTCCACTTCAAAACGTAGGACCATATAGGAATAACCAATTTTACCACATTCCAAGAAGTAGTAGAACAACTTATCATGATCCCTGTCAATCTACTACATTGACACATAAATGAGGAAAATAACATTAACATTACCAAGCTTTTGGGAAAACTTATTCTTTAGTAAATACATGTTCACACTATTGACACATGAAGACACATTTGGCAATTACAAACAAGTCCAATCCATTGTTATTGCATCAGACAAAATTGATCATAACTTTTTGTAGCTCATATATTCTACTCCAACACATATACTCTTCCATATGCAAAGTTATGTCTTCTTGTTTAAATGTCTTCATGTGGTTAAGCTATGTGAGAAGAAAATAAATAAATGCCAATGAAAACAATAGTATATTTAATGCAATCAAAAGTTATAGCATGTTCTTATATTATGTTAAGGTATATTGTTATATTTTGTTTAAGATTTATACTAATACTACTATGTATTTTGTTTGTAAACACATTTTTTTATTTCCTTGGTCCATGTATCTATATTCATCTATGTCGTTTCAATGCATTTTTATATTTTATCTAACATGTATATCTCTATTACTATGTCCTATGTCTACACACACCTATTATTTTACTTCTTTGGCCCATATATGTATTCATTTTTTGTTGATCTCTTTACAATTTGTAACTTTGTTTAAATCATTGTAATGTTTATTTTGTTTATATATATATAATATTATATATATATATTATATTATATATATTATCTTTCGAAGAAATATCTTTATATTCCATATGAGGAATATGCATGGTTTGGCCCTCTAGGGACTCGAAGCAATTACAAGGATATACTCATTGTGAGCTCAAACATGTCATATGTGGGAATTGAACCTTGGTGGGGAGGATAACAACATTAATCCCAACCAACTGAGCCACATCCAGTTGACATTTTAAAAAGAGGACACAAGGGTGGCCTTTAATCCACTTGTGTGTGCACACGTCATTTGAATATATGCATTTTCAAGTATTCAAAATTATCTTTCAAACAAATTTAAATACATATTATAAAACAATTGTTATGTTTGTAAAAAAGCATGGTCAATTTGCAACTCCCATTATAGAAAAGCTCAAAGAACTATCACTTCAGTTGCATATATATCATGAGCTCCACAACAACCACCTTAAGAAAGCTACACCAATTGGACAAAGAGTCCACAAGATCATCCAATTGCAAACTTTTCTCCCTACAATTTTACCTTACCTAAAAGAAATCCATGTTCAACTAACGAAAACCATTTAGCAACAAAAAACTATTCCATTAACTTCAACAATGCACCCATGTTTACCATTCCTGGTAATAAATACTGAAAACAACATTCCTTTTCTCAATAACTCCCATAACTTTTCCAACCTTGTCTTCAATGTGACCAACCAAAACGATAAAACTAAATATACACCATATGGCCTAAAGAAAGAGAAACAACATGCATAGTGCAAAAATGAGAAAAACAAGCATAGAGGTGCTATAAAATCCAAGGAAAATAACCTTTTCATAAATTTTGCAATTAATCATACTCAGTAGCAAGCCCTTGCCCATACTGCTACAACATTCCCCACACGTATGCTTATTGAGAAACAAGTCCACGAAATCACCCACTTGAAAATACACTCCCTTCTATTTTACCTCATCTAAAAAAAATCATATTCATCCAACAAAGTCCATTATTTAACCAAAGATTATTGCATCAACTTCAAAAACAAACCCAAGTTATCATTTCTAGCAGTAAATACCAAAAACAACATCCCATTCTTCAAAAGCTCCCATACATTTTCCAACCTCAAATTCAATGTTACCGACCAAATCAATAGTATTCTTTATATGCCAAATGCCCTAAAAATGAAAAATGTCACTAACAATATGAAAATCACAAAGATGAACTAAATAAGCATAGACAAGCTACAAGATCCAAGGAAATGAACTTTCCCATAAAAATCTTAGTTGTTCCTAGTCAACACCAGGTCCTTGCCCATACTGCTAAAACATTCCACACTCAAATCGATGCCTTGTCCAAAATACATACTTGTAATGCTTTTATGGAGTCCCACCCTATAATTCATACAAACACATCATCTAATGGTTTTATTTGTTCTTGTTTCCACGTGAAACTCGATGGCCACCTTTCCTATAAATGGAATAATTTTGATCATTGAGACCAACCTGTCATGTCAATTTCTACCTAATTAGAAGATTTCCCATTGCTCTAGTAAGCCCACTATTGCAGGTTAGCCATGCTTAAGGTGCCTACTATAAATACAGTGCCCACACCATTAGTTTCCCATAAAACATTAACACAATCACTAATTACCTCCTATACCACACTGGTGATTTGGACATTTTGGTTGTTAGAAGGCATGAAATAGAGGGAAAATCTTAAGATCGTTATGTTACCAAATCTCATGTAATCAATTCTTTTATTTACAAGATACATCATGATAGATGTTACAAGGGTGTCCAACTTTAACACACCTCAATTGCCATGATTCTTGTTATACCTACAAACATATCTACTTGACTATGTAACATTTTTTTGATATTTCCGTTACATGCCAAGATGATCCAAGCTTTATTGAAAACTTCACTTTTTCCCCTTCTTTCTACCTAATGTTCATTGAGAAACGATAACTTTGTCCATAAATATTATTGAATGGCCACAAATAGGAGTAGCACCTGTTAATGAATATAATACTGAGGGTTTATTAAATATGGAATTCCCATCATTTGTTCTAGATGGCCATGTAGTACATGACCAACCACAACAAAGAACCATTTTCATTAACCAATATGCATCCAATTGATGCATTATCATGAGAACATATTTAGTAGCCATCTAAGGTTTTGTTACTTCCAATACAACCTCATTGTGTGCCATTGCAACTATGCAAGTGCTGCAATATTTGTAAGGGAGAGTCAAGAAAAGGACATGCCACAACCTCATTGTGTGCCATTGCAACTATGCAAGTGCTGCAATATTTGTAAAGGAGAGTCAAGAAAAGGACATGCCAATCACTATTGAAGCCCTTTGATACCACCTTCAAACTTTTCCCATTGGCAAGCTTCCAGAGCATGTTATGAGAATTAGGACAAATATATGAAGGGCTTGAGCACACTAAACTTCTCATAGAAGAGAAACTATAGAAATGATCACATAATTAGGTTGCCCCATAATGTTCTTCGCATTCAATGCAACATAAACAAAATGCGAGATTTTCATATTCTAATGGTAAACACACCTGCTACAACTATGGAAGACTCATAATGGCATTCAATGAAACCACACTGTCACTTTATACATGCATAAAAGACTTGAAATCTTCCATGAAGGGATTCTACAAAAGTACTTACACGTAAAGGACTTTTGGTATAAGTACATCACAATACTTTTACTCCCATGCACTTTATGAAAATCATAAAGTTAAAACACTTCTTTGGGATTCTATTAGCGACTTTCCTACATATGTGAATTGAAACACATGGATTGAATGCATGTTCATGGGTTTTTATGGTTGCAAGGAGCTCTAAACATGGAAAATTTGGATTGGGAAAATCTCATGGAAATAAGTAATACCAAGGCTTTCTTTGATACATATGTAACAACTCAGAATCCCTCAAATGACCATGCTAAAAATGTGCACATGCACCACTCCATTTCAAATGATCTTTGATTAAGAAATACATAAAAACTCCTTGCTTCAAATTGCATCATGATTATACAAAGTTATTTAATCAAGTTCAATGCCATACAAAATGTGTAAAGGATACATGTCTCCGTGAAAATAACCACAAGCTTAAATGCAGGTATAAGTACCCATGAACTTACTTACTGAACCATCACTCTTCATTGATGATACCAATAAAAAAAACATGAACTTGCCTGCACTGGTGCCCATCTAAACAACCATAACATGCCATAATTATGATATGGTGAGTAAATATTTATTGCCAACCTATCCTCTCTCGTCACACAATTTTGAAATACTTTTCCAAATATGCCTCTAAAGCAAAGGGGAGGTCAAAGAGTTATCCTAATATGTTGACTATAGCAACAAACACATTAAATCCAAAACACACCACTTTGTCTGGATATAGGTGCTTGCACATAAATGTTATTGTTGACTAAAATATAGGTGCCCAAGAAACCTGCCATATGATGTAAAATCCACCCCTTGTCACATGTAGTTGTTTTTTCATCATGCCAAATGTTGGTTGTCATACATTCCATTGAGTTTCAAAGGATGCATGTGATTGCTTATATGGATCTAGCTTCATTGATGCCTATGTCAATCACTATCTTGCCTACATCCCCTCCCTCTCATTGAAAATGCAACACGTTAGTCATCTATTCACCATTGAAAAAATTATTAGTGGTGTAAAAGAAGCTCCCCAGTGATTGTTCTAATAAGGGCACACTTTATAGTCATTCCAACAACATATTCCAATACCTTTGAAGACTTATGTTAAACTGATTTATTATTATAGAAACTATTTTATAACATTGCAATTGACATAGGGCTCTCAAAATATATAATCATACAAAAATAAGAGAACTTAAAAGGAACCTACCATATGTGGCATGTGGACTAGGCCCCTGTAGCCATTGAAGAAACAACAATGGTTGGAGCTATGATAATGATGCACAAATGCATCTTGACATGGACATAAATGAGTGGCAATTGTTAACAAGAATGATCCATGCTACAAATATAGACTCCAATGAGCTTGACATCCCTAAAATATTTTGAAAGGTGTTCTTACTTCTACACTACATTTTATCACAATCAACCAACCTTGCATGCATGTGCCACAAAAAAACCAATATATCAATCCACACGTCAATACATTGTCACATAAACAATGTTCGACATCTCTCTCTCTCTCACACACACACCTTGCATGCATGTGTTACAAACCAATATGTCAATCCATGTGTCAATACATTGTCACATAAACAACGTATGACATCTCTCTCTCTCTCTCTCTCTCTCTCTCTCTCTCTATATATATATATATATAACAACATGGAAGATTATGTAAGAAAAAATTGCGTCGAAGCACATATGAGATGCATCCATAAGTTCCTGAGAGAAAATATTGCAAAGGATTTTAAGACTACACTAATATGGCCAGGCTATCTATGCCTTGATCCTAATACTAAGTTCCAATAAAAGCTAGACAAATATAGTCTATAAAAAATGTCATTAACACATTAACACTTAGCTGGCATAAAAATACAAAAAGGATTGACTCCAAGTCACCAATAACGATCAAATTTTCATCAACAACTACCCAATTAAGAATAGGTAGTCCATTTGGGCCAAGCCGAGCTTATATGAGACATCTTATGCTCATTGCATTAAGTGTCTCCTTGTTGCAAAGGGTTTTAAGACTACACTAGCATGGACAAACTGGCTATGCCTTGATCCTAATAGTAAGTTCCAATAAAATCCAGACAGATACAATCTATAGAAAAAGATCATTGACACAATAACATTTAGTTGGCATCAAAATACAATAAGGACTAACTCATAGTCATCAAGAACGACCAAATTTTCATCAACATCTACTCGATTAAGATTAGGTATTTCATTTGGGGTGCGGAGGGGCGAATTTATAGAAGACATCTTGTGCTCACTGCGTTGATTGTCTCCGTGTTGCATCGCCCTGAGTTGCTGCATACACACACACACACACACACACACACACACACACACATATACACATACATATACACATACATATACATATACATATATATACATATATATACATATACATATATATACATATACATATATATACATATACATATACATATATATACATATACATATACAGAAACACACACACACACACACACACACACATACTAAATTAATCATCATATTTTAAAGGTTGGATTGGTTCCTGCATGATTTCATTGACCCTCAAAGTTCTAGGAGGGAGTGATAAGGATTGATTTACTAACTTGTCTTTTGCCTTGTTCAGGTCTCTTACAACATGTTCGACTTGAATGCGAGGAAGCCAATTCAGTGATCTCAAAATTCTTGTATAAGGATGGAAGAGCATGGAGTCCAAAGGAAAGGTTCTTGAAGCCACATGACAGGTGGAGTTATCAAAGTCACCTATTATAATAAGAGATCTAATTGGTAAAGAGTGAGCCATGATGATGCCTTGGAAGAGAGCATATATTTCAACTTGGTTGTTGGAGGCTATGCCTACACTCCATGAGTATTCCAATCTATTTGTCCTTTGGGGCCAAAGAGAACCCGCCTCCCTAGACTCGCCACCCATAAGCATTTGACATTACATTACAACATTCATACCAAAAAGAAATCTCAGAACCCTTGATGATAACCATCCAAGGAATAACCGAGGTTGACAAATATTACCTCACTAGTTGAACAAAGCTTCTGCGAATGATCATTTTCCATATGGCCATAGTTTAATACTACATATTGCCCCCATTGGAGTTATGATTTTCAACATACAAGCAATCACTATACATACCACATCTAAAATTCTAATAAAAAATATCCATCCTTTATAAGCACAAACATTGACATTCTTTTAGGAAGTGATGAGTATGTTCTCACTGATGAGATGAGCTTCATGAGGCCTAAATTATTTGTGCAAATTAAAAGCCATTCATAAGAAGCATTTAAAAAAAACACAATCTCCTAGTTGGCCATTGCTCTATAATCATTGTTGGTGATAGAGGATGATTATCACCTTGTTATGGACAAACCTTTATATGTGGGGGCAACACCAGACAGGTCTTTGTGGAATTCCTTCACCATTGTTGTAACCTTCCAAATAATCTTCCATCAACAAGGTCAAGATGTGGAACAAATCCATTTCCATCTCCTCTTGACAAACATCATGAACATGAATCCATTACAAAAGGATTGGGAGCTCCTTTAGTGTTGGAAATATACATCAATCTTTATAATAGAATGCAAAGCCTGTAATGTAGTTGTACATTTGTTTGCAACAAATATCTGGGTCTCTCAACATAATAGACAAATGTTAAAGTCATTGAACAAACCAATAACATGTAGCACCACCGAATGTCTTAATTTTGACGTTTGTAAGGAAGATGATGAACACCAATTAGAACAAAAAAATCTTGTTATGTCTTGGCCAATATGTTATGTTAATATGCAATGTACAGATTCAAACAAGATTGGTTAATGGAGTACTAACAATGGTAACTCAGATTTCCTACACACAGGGGTTTGTCCCTCCAAACTTGTTAGTATATGTTGTTGTGGAATTTAATAAATATATCGGTTCATTGTGGGGTAATATCAACCAAAAAATAAAAAGTAACAATCCCCAAAACAAATCTTGCTCAAAATGGCATGGGCCTTAACTATACATAAATATGAAGCTTGACACTATCCATGGCAACCATCGACATTAGAAAGGTTGAATGAAAAGGATTAACCTTAACAATGATATTGCACAACAAATCATTAGCGAATTTGTGCATCTCACCCTTCTTCTATTTCAAATGTTATGCACAAAATGCAAGATAGTGCATTCCTTATACTGAGAAAGAGAGAAGAAGCACACTTAGATGCTTCGTCAATGTAAACTTTTGTAACTCTTCTCAAATTATTAAAACTTCTTCAAAATGTTGTCCCATGTCCACATGTTCAATCTATGAAACTACTTTAATGTATTTACAATATGTTTTTATAGTCTTTCTAATTGGTTCAAAACCTTCAAAACGCATGTACATATTCTATTACCATACTAAAATATTATAAATATTTAAAAAAAATAATTTTATCTACTTTCTAAAGAAACATATACAACTATATCTAACTTTGCATTAATTTTTTTTCTCTATTTACAATACTATCATGCATATCACAAATTTCATTACGTGGAGAGGTAGTGTGATAGAGATATTGTCATTTCACCATGATAGAGATGTTGTCATTTCTATTAAACATTTTGACTCAATCAAACTAAACAAAACAAAATAAAAACCTAATAAAAATGTTAAACATTTTGACTCAATCAAACTAAACAAAACAAAATATAAACCTAATAAAAATGTTGTAATATGATTAAACATTGCAATGTCTTATGAAACATTTTGAATCAGTAAAATAAATAGATAAATATAATTAATAATTAAACCACTTTAAAGATTAAATCTCTAAATATAGAAACCTATTAATAACTCAACAACACTTGATTAATTTAAAATTAAAATAAGCCTAAACTAGTTAATTCTCTAATCGTATTCATCCATTTAATACATGTATTTATTTGATTATGGAGTTGTCTTTAGTGTGACTTTTTGGAGATTTCGTTGACGGAATCCGGCCGAAAAAATTGAGGTTAAATCTTGATTTGTATTATTTAAAATGGTTTTTTAATTGCATATTTGGATTCAGCACCGTGAAAAACCCCTGGGAGGCTTTGATTATGCAGAAATTAGCTATCAAACATGCGATTTTAATAAATTGCTGCCAGATTTTAACTGAAAAAACCCACTAGAAAAGCTTCCAAAAAATCTCTTTAAAAACAAGTCCTTTAATTATGACCAACTCAATCCTCCCCTAAGGCTCCCCCTAACCACGAGAAACTGCGGGATAAAACATATCCTTCATAGAAAATGGGCATAATTTTCAAAAGATTCTCTATTTCATGTATCTAATATCACCTCATACAGGTTATCCAAAACGACGAGATTAGGGTTTTGGGAATTAGGGTTTCTTTTATTGTCCGCCTGTTCGTAGTAGTTTACCCCTTTTACCAATATTGTTTCATTTTAGGACGGCCCGACGAGAGGCGAGGCGAGGCGAGGAGAGAGAAGCAGAGAGGAGCAGAGGTCGGTGAGGCCGCAGCCATGGTGCGTTGTATCCATTCTTATTGGTGCAGGTTATTGTGCTTTCAAGACTCTTAGGTTTTCGATGATTTATACTGGATGGTACTTTGTTGCAGGTTAAATACTCGAGGGAGCCCGGCAATCCCACCAAATGTAAGTAACTAATCCCCCTCCGCTAAAGGGTTTCGGTATATTGTTTTTCTAGTTTTTTTAGCCGATATTTGTATACGTTGATTGAATTCTCTAGCAACGTTATGCCCTATTTCAGTGTTTCAATGACCCATTCCATCGATTCTGAAGTGCTCGCTTAATAGATATAAGTCACCAGTTCTAGATTTCTGTATTCTTTTGCCCTAAAGTTTCAGCTTGATTGTGGGTGATTATTGAAAATAATGCAACATCCTGATCTGAGTAAAAGTTCTCTGTATTTTGAAATGCGGCAAGCAGAATTTGTAATTCTCTTTCGAACTTCCAAGGTCAAGTGAACTATCCTTACACCAACTAGGATTGGGATCCATAAAAGCTTTGTTCTCAAGATTACAGTTTGTCAGTTGTGTCTAAATCTCGAGTATTCTGCACAAAATCAAACAAGGCTTCAATTTGTCAAGTAAACATCGTTGTCATTTACAGAAGGTGCACATTCTTTTTCCGTTCCTATAATATTATGGATGTTGTCACGACAATCACTGGCATTGGCTAGTGAAAACCCATCAGTAGTCAATGCCGTAATTTGTTAGGCGATCCAGTTCCCCAATATTGTGCTGTGGCTTGGAAAATTTCCGGGGTCGCTGGTTTCCGTGGATGAGGGAGAGGCAGCGGGGGGGGGGTCCACATGAGTGTCTTACAAACCAGAATAAAACCACATTTGAGCGTGGTTCTGGAACTTGCGTCAAACCTATTCAAAATCAAAATTAAATGGCATAACGAGATCGAATTCTCTTAAGAGATGCCTGTTAAATATGAGTTTGATTGTTGATCCATGCTAAAATATTATTCCGCAACTTTGCGCGCTACTTTGTTATTTTTTATTCCTGGTCCAATTTTTTCCCTCCAAGCAAAATCTGGTGTCCTTTGTGCTTTTTGTTTTCAACACAGGATTACCTGCAATCTATCTATATCCTCACATTGATCGTTGAATAGGTGCACTATGTTGGTGTACATACACCATGCTGCAATCTATAACCTCAGGTTGATCATTGAATAGGTGCACTGTGTACATACACCACGTGGTTAAGTTTATTGAGGTCTCTGATCTAATCACCGCGCACAGCTGATCTCCCGTATTTTCTAATAAACTGGGCGGAGCCCAGCATTACATAGGGATGGTTGAATATTTCAGCTACCCAGAAGTGATGAGTCAGCTGTGCGCGGTGATTAGATCAGAGACCTCAATAAACTTAACCACGTGGTGTA
>APFE030163976.1:17093-31219 GCA_000404065.3 Pinus taeda
TAGGTGCACTGTGTACATACACCACGTGGTTAAGTTTATTGAGGTCTCTGATCTAATCACCGCGCACAGCTGACTCATCACTTCTGGGTAGGTGAAATATTCAACCTCCCTATGTAATAGCTGGCTCGCCCAGTTTTTATTAGAAAATTACGGGAGATCTCGGTTTTATATATTATATATATTATATATATATATAATATATAATTATATAATATATCGATGAACCACACTAGTTAGTTCGAAACGCGTCAACAAATGAAACATCATGTGTTTTACACCAAAAAGAGTCTCTCTTAAACTTGTGATCCGATATGGATCACAGAAGCCTCAATACAATCATATATATTTCTGTCAATTCGATTTCTTTAGATGTCTTGTTTTGTGTATGAAGTTTAAACCCAAGCATGATCTAGTTACTGTTATTTTTTTAAAACATGGTATTAGAGTGTGGACATAGTGTTTTCTTCTTTACTTAATTTTTTCATTGGTGATCTTTGTAGCATTGCCTTTGGGGACTGTGGGATGAGTTCCAATACTGCCAGAGCACATACCCCAATTTTTCCAAAGGACGACAAGTTGGGGAAGAAAATAATATTAATTATATATATATATTATAAAATAATAAATTTAATTATTTTATTTTAAATTTGCTGTGTATAAAGATATAAATAATAAATACATCATTGCAAACATTTAACTAGTTAGGAAATCCAAAATTCATATAAATAATTATAAAATAAAATACATAATCTCAAATCTCAAATTCAGTTCAACGACTTTACTTTAGGGTAAGAATGGGTTTAGAACTTGCTCAATGTTCCACATAGGAACAGTCTTAAAGACGGTCTACTTCGCCTTCAGGGAAGAACAAGAAGATTTTCATCAACAATAACTGTGTCCCTTATTTATGACACAGGAAGTAAAGGTTATCAGACTTTTTAATCATTAGTAAAGGGATGTCGTTTTTAAGAAACAGTAATTGTAGGCTGAAGTCCAGCTCTGAGGGTTATTGCTTTAGACAGTTAAGTGAGAGAAGAAAATAAATGCCAACACTGAACACAAGTATTTTTAGCTGTTATTTTTGGAAGTTAGCATAAATAGCAACTTTTTTCATGCTAAAAACTCATCCAAAACAGCAAAAAAAACCATCCAAACAGCAAAGTAAACCCAGTTAAAATTGGGTCAGACATATAAATATCTTTTTTCCTTTTGGGATGGTTGAATGGTACCCAAAAAGTCCCCAAAATCTGCCTGGGATGGATTGGGAATGACCTGGAAGTCCCCAAGTCCCCCAAAAATTGGAGATGTTCCCAAGCCCTGTAAAAGTCCCTGGTACACTGGAAGGTCAGGTATGCGGGGTTTTTTGGTGGGGACAGGTCCCCGTGCAACATAGTTAGTGATGGCTAAGGGCTTTGACTTGTATTGTAGTCATGAGCCTCTGTTTTTCACGAATTTTGCCATTTGTGGGGTTTTCGGTGTTGCTTGGGGCCATATCTGCCCATTTTTAGCCCGATCCCTTCTTTGAACTCGTACCTGACTGTTGTTCATCCCCTATTTGGGTCATTAAACATTCCACTATGTTTCAGCTGTGATAGCAATTTGCTGTGTGATTGACATAAAGTCAATTGTGGATACTCATTGGATAGATGGCTGCCCATTAGGGATTCCTACTATGGGCCCTGGCCAAGTGCGTTCGTAGTGATATTTCTGCCAGCCTTGTCTTTGGTTGGTTGTGATACTCCTGGTTATTTGCTCCAACATGGCAGGTCGATCATTTCCACGGGAATCCAACAAGCCTCGTGGAGCTCCAGATTCTCATGTTTGAAGTGGGCCATTATATTTGGCTAGGGGATTAACATCTTGCCGACATTGGTGGTTAGGGACGCTACCTTGGGACTATTTTGGGAGGCAGTGGAGGTTATGGAAGATTGTCAGGTTCCTCCCTTGGTGACATTGCTTTGATGGATTACAGGCTAGGTATTGGAGATGTAGATCCTGGATTTGGTCCATTTGGGGAAAAGTTTGGGTGCGTGTAAGTCTGGGCCATCTAATATCAGATGCGCAGGGGCTTAGAGACCCTCTGGTAAGGTCCGTTGAGTGCTCTCCACCTAATGCATGATGCCTGTTTTGTTGAGGGTCTTCCAAGTTCCTGCTGGTTCTGCTTGCAAGGAAACTGCTAATATTTTCAATCCATTCATTGGTTTCAAAGAAGCTTGATTGGTGCAAAAGGGGCCTAGATGTCCTGGTGGGGATTCTCTTGTTTTATGTGTTGTTGATTTAGCTGATGCAAGATTTGCTGCAACTGCCTTAAAAATGTTAGGAGGTTATAAGTTAATATTGATTGTGAATATTCAAAACTCAAGTTTGCTTTATTCTTGTCTGGCTTGCTACGTGGAGTTCTTATGTGGATCATTGATCTTGTTGCTAGGTTAGAGTTTTGGTCATAGTACCCGTTTGGAACTTTCAGCCTCCATAAACCTCATTGCCCTTTTGACAGTTGATGGTGTTTCCTTCTATTTGAAGCCTTTGTTTTGGGTCTTAACCAAAATCAACTTTTAGGAACATTCATGTGGTAATTGTCAGCGTTTGCCATCTTTGTGCCTCCTGTAACTATTTCTCCTCTGCTTTAGAATTCAACCACGTTCTTTGAGGTGACTTGGCCCTCCTCTAAAGTATTGTGGTTATGCTTCCTCATTGGAGCTTTCCTCGTTCTCTTGCCTTTCAATGTCTTTGTGGGATATTCTTTAGTGTTAGCCCCATGGCATCTCAGCATTGGTTTTGCTTCTTTCGAGAAGCTCTGGTCCTGTGCCTGTGTTAACCCTTTCAACATTTTGTACATGGGTGCCTATCATGGCTTTGTAGTTGGGACCGATTTCTGAGATTTAATGTCTGGTTCATACTTCTTGCCTTTCAATGTCTTTGTGGGATATTCTTTAGTGTTAGCCCCATGGCATCTCAGCATTGGTTTTGCTTCTTTCGAGAAGCTCTGGTCCTGTGCCTGTGTTAACCCTTTCAACATTTTGTACATGGGTGCCTATCATGGCTTTGTAGTTGGGACCGATTTCTGAGATTTAATGTCTGGTTCATACTTCCCTAAGTTACACTTATAGGGGTTGTTGGTGTACATACGCCATGTAATTACATCAATAGGGGTTGTTGGTGTACATACGCCATGTAATTACATCAATGTGCATAATTGACTTGTCACTTTTTGGTTGGTTAACTACCCAACTAATGCTGGGTCTTCCCAGTTTCTTATAAATACGTGTGATTTCCTTGTAATCATATAATAGATACATAGATTTAAAGAATGTTCCACCAAGTTTCTGATATGGGGATGAGAGAATAAGAATGGGGATGAGGGAACAGGAATGAGTAGATGCACAAGGGAATGTGTGGGAGCAATTCCCAAATTTTAGGGAAATCCAGGGGATGTTAGTCTATATATATATGCGCGATAAATATTATTCAAATTAAATTTCAATAACGAAATGCATAAATTCATACATCATAAATGATTCAATGAAATAGAAATAATAAAATATTGTTTACATTGTTTTAAATTTACCATTTATTATTCGAGAATCTGATTAGTACTAATAAGCAATATAGTAGATATTAAAGTCTGAAGACTGGAATAGTAAATTGAAATTATCGATAAAAAATTAGTAGAAACTGATGAGCGAAAGACTTGCTCTAAGGTCAACAGTATCTATAGTCGAGACTTAAAAGTTAAAATTAAAAATGATGAAAAATGGACAATGAACCAATGTTATTGGAACTGGGTTGGTGATCAAATCAGTCGACCCTAAAACTGGGAACTGGAAAAAAATGGACCAAATGCTAGTCAACCAAAAAGTACATAAATACATGTGCATCCATATGAATCCAAACATTATGCACAAACATGCAAAGTTTCTCATATATATAGCAAGGGTGCATGTAGCAAAATTAGCACCAAGTGAAAACCATAGTTGATCCAAAAATACATGAACAAAGAGGCTCTAGATTGCCTCTGCTGTTCAAAAAAATTCATGCTACAACAAATACTTACATATCAAAATCATTGTGTGTCTGGGAATCTTCGTCATAAATATTACCCTCTAAGCTTTAAAATAAGATAAAGAAAGATCAACATGTCAAATCTCAAATTTTGTTTGAGTGATAGGTACAATTTTCCTAGGGTCATGACAGAGGAGTTCAATAATCAATGCCACCGGAAGCGGATTGGTGATCAAATCAGTCAACCCTAAAACTGCGAACTAGAAAAAAATGGACCAAATGCCAGTCAACCAAAAAGTACATAAATACATGTTCATCCATATGAATCCAAACACTATGCACAAACATGCAAAGTTTCTCTTATATATAGTAAGGGTGCATGTAGCAAAATTAGCAGAGAGTGAAAACCATAGTTGATCCAAAAATACATGAACAAAGAGGCTCTAGATTGCCTCTATTGTTCAAAAAAATTCATGCTACAACAAATACTTACATATCATCAAAATCATTGTGTATATGGGAATCCTTGTCATCAATACTACCCTCTAAGCTTTAAAATAAGATAAAGAAAGATCAACATGTCAAATCTGAAATTTTGTTTGAGTGATAGGTACAATTTTCCTAGGGTCATGACAGAGGAGTTCAATAATCAATGCCACCAACATCAAGGTCAATCGAGGGCTTGATGCTCTTGATTAAATGGTAGTTCCATATGCTTATACATGATAGTATTCAATGGAAACATTGCAATCTCCCCAACCTTGAAAAGTTAAAACTGTTAAGTCTGCTGGATGCCCAGGCCTCTTTGAGGTGGCGTCCACAAGCACCCCTTTAGGGGAAAATGCATTCCCCATATTGGGCAAACATTTCCCCCTGCATCACCTCGAGTTTCCCCAAAGGGGGACACGGGGAAATGTTTCCCTAGGCATCCCCCTGTCATAAGTGCATGGGAAATGTGGTGAGTGTGCCCCTATACTAGAATTAAACTTTTTGTCAATTCCACACATCTTTAATTCTGGGCTCCTCCCAGTTTCTTATAATTGGTGATTTCCTTGTGCAGCTTGAGTGGATCCAATGGTTAAGTTGCCACAGGGTCAAATCCGGAGAGAGGTAGAGTATGTACACTTTCGTAGACATTAGGAGTCATTACTGTGTGGTGGTGGTTCCCTTATCTTATAAAAAAGGTGGTCTAATACACCAATTTGGTGTCTGGCTTGACCGTGATCTTAAAATTAAATTATTATTATTATTAAATTAAATTATATTATTATTAAAGATATATAGATTTAATTTCTGTCACATTCCCTTCTTTTGATGTTCCATTTTTTTGTATGGAGTTCAAGCCCGAGCATTATCCTGGTTAGTGCTTTTTGTTTTAAACACAATAGCTTATCAGGTTTGCCCCAGTTATTTTTTCTGACTGTAGCCATTGCACTCGACTTGGGAGGATATTTGCACTTGATGTAGGAGGATATTATGGATAATCTTAAAAAGCACAGGTTCTTACTGGGATGCAAAGTTTTTTTTTATTCTGTAATATTATGTAACGCAATTTTGTTTCTATTCACAGCTGCGAAGGCGAGAGGGTCTGATTTACGTGTTCATTTTAAGGTGCATATCACAAATTAATTGCTGGCAATTTATATGTTTTGAACTTTTTTTTTTTTATCGAAAGGTTCTGCTGTAAAGGCTTTCTTATTTTGTTCTTTTTATATTTCTTTAGAATACAAGAGAAACTGCACAGGCAGTTAAGAAGCTACCTCTAGGTAAGGCTAAGAGGTATCTGGAGGATGTAATTGTCCACAAACAAGCAATACCCTTTCGCCGCTTTTGTGGAGGTGTGGGCAGAACTGCCCAAGCGAAGTCTCGAAATTCTAATGGACAGGGTCGCTGGCCTGTCAAGTCAGCTGAATTTTTGTTAGGTTTACTTAAAAATGCAGAGAGCAATGCTGAGGTACTGCACATTCTTTGTGAACTTGTTATTGTTGGTTCTTAGCCAAGGTATATTATTTTCCAAATTCAAAGGACTGAAAATTTCACTAACAAGGCTTAGTTGTATATATTTATGATATGAAGTGACGTATTTAAATATGATCTCAGGTAAAGGGGCTTGATGTTGATACACTTTATATTTCTCACATTCAAGTGAACCAGGCTCAGAAGCAGCGAAGACGAACATACCGTGCCCATGGAAGAATCAATCGTATGTACATTTCCTTAAAAGTCTTGTTAATAATACATGCGTATATATAATTTTGATATTGGGATCCTGAAATTTACTTGTGCTTATTGATCTGATGGCTTGCAGCTTATATGTCATCACCATGTCACATTGAGCTGATATTGTCTGAAAAGGAAGCACCCGTCAAAAAAGAGGTACCCATATCATGAAATCTGTTTTTGTTCCTTATCTCAATAGCTTCAAGATAATAGCTAGGATTTACATACATACAAATCTCTCTCTCATCCACACACACAGAGTTACGCATTTTCTACAACGTGCTTTAGTTTTTCCATCTAGTCAATATAGGAGTGCCAAGAGAGGTGTTGAGAATTTGAATCAAAATTTTACTAGATGTTATTGAATAGTGTCATAAAGAAGAAACTAGTTAAGCAAGGATTCACACCAGTTAGCCTAACTACTATTAACATGCAAATATATTGCCAGTTGTGGAAGTCTTTATGCTGAGATTAAATATACTTGTGATTGATATTGTATAATGAATTGCTTTGTTACTAGCATATAGAGCAACATGTTTTGAGTTAGAGATTCCAGCTGCAGCCACCACACCACCAATGCTTAACTGTGACAATTTGTATAAAACTAGTTCATCTGAGTTTTGAGATGTGAGACTGATCCTAGATCAGAGACACTTTTTTGGACGAGGAAAATTCTCTGTGATTAGCATTTTTTGAGACATTTCATGTTTTATCTGCATAATCTTCGATCTGCCCCTCTCTCTTTATGTTTCTCCAAAAGATGTTGTAATTTTATACACCTTAAAACACTATTTTCTTTAGTCAAAGTTTTTGGATATGTATAGTTATTGGCAGGAAAGTTGTATTTACTGTTATGCAGTTCTTAGCACATAGGTTCAATGCTAGAGAAACTGACTGTTGAAGAATTTGCTAATGAGAGGCCTGCATTTATTGAGAGTTTGCTCTGTAATTATTAGATCATAGATTCCATGCCAGCTTTGTATATATTTGTTGTTTATATGATGGACTTCAGATTCCAGTATGTGATCTCAGAGGTTAGAGATGCCTTTATGGGAGTTGCATTCACGTTCGATCTTATCTTAATGCATCTAGAAGTTGACCGTTGATCAGTTTGCTGAAGTTACATTTAATGTCCCATTGAAGGCTTAGAAAATGATTGACTGTGCATTGTAATTGAAATAGTGATGGAACCTAAAATGTTTGGTTATATTTTGCTTAGGATGAGTTGGGAGATTATTTGTAGAAAGCTTATGGGCAGCTTCCTACAGGTTTCCCACTATAAGTAGAAACGGATAGCTTTTGGAATGTTGAATTGAAGGTTCCCAGTATAAGTAGGGAATGGATATGTTGTCCTAGAAAAATCTTCTGGAAGGTTGAGTGGAACCTATATAGTTCTGTTCTGGATAGGGTCTTTCTAGCCGTCTACACAGTAGTGTTAGTTGCCCCTCAGAGTTTAATGTTTAACTATGCCGTGGCTTTACATATTTGAAATTTAGTATAGTAATCTCCTTGGTGATGATAGCTACTACATATCTTCTGCTTTATAGATTATTTATTGTATCTGACATCTTACTTTCTTTTGTAATTGCCCAGGTTGAAACTCAAATTGCTCCAAGGAAACCAAGGAAAGCACAAACACTTCGAAGTGGTGCCTCATCTTAAGATGCTGAGGCAGTTTGAATTTGAGCACACCAATGACATATATTTAACAGAAACCTTATCTCGTTTATTTTTTTGAGTGACTGGAGGAAACTACACCCGTTTTTGTTAACTGGCATAGTATGAATTGTAGACAAACATTTTCCTATTGAAAACTTTTATTCATGTTATTGTTGCTTTGTGTGATTTACTGGCTGCTGTTAATGTGCAACTCGGCCTGGTAAGCATACAAAAGTGAAGGAAAGCTTTGCTTCTATTGTTTTACATGGGCATAAGACTCTGGATGGTTTATGTGATCCTCAAGGTGACGAAAATTAAAAGACTTATTTTCATGCATACCATGAGGACTTCTCTGCAAGGCTGTCTGGGGAATGAAGGTTCGGGTTCAGTTGACAGGCCACCAGATGGGAGGTGTCGACGTTTGACTTTTGTTAGATAGTTCATTATGATGTATTTCTTGATATTTTGGTTTATGCTCTTTTTAATTTTTTTTTTATTTAATTTTTTTGAATTTTTGCTACTAGTGTTGAGTCCATGATTAATGCGTTTTAGTACCGATTGACAGAACTGTTATAATTTGCTTATGGTTCTTCTGGATGGGCCATTAATAACTTTAGAATATGGTTGACTTAAATCGTATTTTTGATTTGCTCTTGTAAAATTGAAAATATTAGTGTTAAAAAAGTTGATTGTAGCATTAAACAATTTCTTTAGCATATTTGTTTTTGTTATTAATATGTTTGAAGGAGTAGACCTCTACAAGCCGTTCATTTCCCCGAGAAAGTTACTTGTTAGCAAGTTTGGATGGAACGGGACCACCCTGAGATTGACGTTGTGTTCTAACTAAATTTGCATGGTCGTTGAGTGGTGCAGTCTTAAGATTGAGGTGCACAAATGTACAGATACCTACAATCAAGTAAAGTGCTGGCTAATATGCAAAGTATTTGGTATCGTTCTTTTCCAACGTTTTTGAAAGTATTTTGCAAGAGTATTTCTTCTATAGTTGTGGTAGGAATATATTTGTCAGCTGCCATGCATTGAAATCCTGGACTCCGGAAAATGCCTGCCCATGCTTGACTATTTATCCAGAGTCTGAAAACCGAGTCCAGCAGTAGTGTTATTAACAATTAAGAAATAGGAGGTTCCTTTGTGTGTATTACTCATATAAGTGAACCTATACAAAATGATAGGAATATTACAATGTTCATTTTAATGCTGCTTTGATACTTTATCTGTAGTTTTAGTAATTATACCATTGATTTGTCTATTTCCATATCTGAGATTAAGCTTTTAGATTCTCAGAGAATGTGTTTCTTTACAGCCTGTTGAATGCAGCACTAGTTGTAACGTATTTTGTGAAGTACATTTGGTATATTTTGAGGTCATTCTTAGATAGCACAAATGATTTGGATTTTTGTCTATTAAGCTGGCATCTTGTTTCTGAAAGATAAGATAGTAATAGGTGTTGCACTGTTCAACAAAATTGTAATACCATGAGCATGAGGCATGTACATATTTGAATACACTAGTTCTGTTCACAGTTTGAATTGATGACAATCTGTGTTGCATAACATTATATATATATATAATACAGTTAAGATTACTAGTTTTGGTTTGAAGGAGGTCAATTTTTCATGGAGTTGGGGAAATAAACTATTTGCATCATTTTACTATGGTTTCAATTAAATTGGCAATTACCTATGTGAAGGAAGAATGCTCTAGTTAATTATTTTTCAGGGAAAATTGTTTTAATTTTTAATAAAACATGGAAGCAAAAGTGTTAAAATGTTGCATTTGTCTACTTATTAACTCACTCCATTTAAATCTCCTTAAGTGAAGAAAAACCCTCAATCAAAGTATTGCGTCCATTAGGTGTAAAACCTGGTTATGAGGTTGCTAGAAGAACCAACTAGAAAAGGGAGAAAGAGTGGGCTACTTCACATGTATAATAACAATCAGAACTTGGGTTCATCCCAAAGCATTTACCTAGAAACGAGAGGGGAACAGTTAAAATTTCATCAATGTCAGGAAAATGAACAGAAAATAAAGCTACAGAGAGTAAAGCAGTAGTATGATTAGTCATGCCTAGTAAAGATTAACATGTGCAAAACATGTAATTTTTATGAATAATGCTTATAGATTCACTCAACTTGAAGAATGGCACTAATCTTCCATCTTCATAGAGTTCATAAATATAGAGTGGGTACAAAAAGAATTATAGGGGATCTTAAAATCTTTTAAAACGAAAGATCAACCTATTGAGTGAGGGATTTTTAAGACGGGGTTGAAAACCACATGATGAATAATAGTCATGGTCTAACTACAATTATATCTATTGAGATGTGGAATATTAAGAAGGGAGTTGAAAACCACATGATGAATAATAGTCATAGTCTCTACTAATAATTGTATAGTACCTGTCTTCAATAGTTTGAACACTTCTCTGCTTTGTCCTCAATCGTTTGAATACTTTTCTGTAGTGCTAATTGGCTTAGTTGTTTGTGGTATTGATAATTTTGCTGGGCAAACAAGAATTCCCCTATCTATCAAGGCCAAAGAACTTGACTTAACCACATCCACATGCCACCTCTTTTTAAGTTCACCCTATGACTATATGTGGTTGGATATTTTTCCATTATCTATCAACAGTTTGAATGCTTTTTCGTAGTGCTAAGTTGTATGTGGTATTGATAATTTTGCCAGGCAAACTAGAATTCCCCTATCTATCAAGGCCAAAGAACTTGCCTTAACCACATCCATTTGCCACCTCTTTTTAAGTTCATCCTACGACTATAGGTGGGTGGGTATTTTTCCATTATCTATCAATATAGATAGGTGCAACATGTGTTTTTTGTTCTTATGGGCAACTATTAGAAAAATGTGTCTTTTTTACATGTATTCTTTTTGAAATGATCAGTATTGGAAAGTGTTTGGAGTAGTGTGGTAAATTATTTCCATCAATGTTTCAGGTTAAGTAATCCATTCCATCATCAGGATATCTATGAAAGAATCTCGAATTCTCGTTTTAGCTGATCAACATTTGTGGATAAATAATAATTAACACATCGTTGTTAAGCAGTTTATGTTAAGGAATGCAAACAAAGAACTCTAGAACGGGTTCTTAGTGTAGAATCTTTTAAACATATGTTAAATAATGTATCATATTTTCTTTTAATGTCAAATGATTAGGGAGTTTCCTTGAAAGGATAATGATGTTTGAAGTTTACAAGCTAGATGTAGTTTTGTTTCAAGAGAGGATGTGTCTAGGTTCCAAAGTTGTAGAATTTTTTGCATAGTATTGGAATTCGTGTTATTGAGGCATAGGGATTATTGGAGTAAAGACAGAATGATATATTTGAAGCTTTTAATTGTGTGCCTTGTTATAGGTATATTTTTAGAGGAAATAGTATAAATTTAGATACAAATTTGAGGGCTAGGAATATGTATGCTTGTTATGATGATATAATTTAGTTTTTGGATAGTTTGAAAGATCCCATGGGCTCCAATTGGAGAAAATGTTATTGTGAGAGATCTAAATTTAACCTTAAGCTCTAGGGAAGTTTGGGGTGAAGTAGATAGGCTCGGTTCATAAGTAGATCTCTCTCTCATTTCTTTGAAGATTTGAATTTGGTTGATGTGAAGTCATAGAAGGTGTTGCCATTGTGAAGAAATTCATGGATGGGAAGGCTACAAATTTTGAAATGACTTGATTGGTTCTTGAAACTTGAGAAATTGTGATAAACTTAATTGCCAAACTTATGATAGTTTGACCTTGTCATGAGTTGGATTTGGAGATTTTTTGGATCAGTGGCCTATACACTTAATTACAAGGACCAAAAATCATCCTCTTCCTTTTAAATTTAATCAATTATTAATTGAAAAAGCAAGGTTTTAGAAACATTGTTTCATGGCATTGGAAAAATATGAATCTTGTGGGGTTTCTTGTTATGAAATTGTTCTTAAACAATTTTATTTTACTAGAAAGATTGGTAGTCGAGTGAGTGGGTTAGGGAGAAATCAAGGGAAAGCACAAAAATAATTGATGAAGTGGTGGATGCAATATGGAACTTTTTTGAGCATAACTCTAATGGGGTTTTTGTTGTAAGAGATTCATGAAATTGGAGCTTAATGGTAAGAAGAAACAACTTCTTGAAGGACGGGAATCAAAATAGGGGATCAAAGGTCGAACAATATGGTTGACAAGAGGGTGGCAACATCAAATCTTTTCATAGATGTGCAAGTAAGACAAAATTTCAGTAGTATTTGGACTTGAGGGGTTTGATGGTGGAAAGGCTTCTTCAAAGAATTAGTTGTTGTTTGTAAAAATTTACTTCCAATCCTTTTTCAAGGAGAACGAGGCACCTAATATAGGTGAGACTATTGTGGTTAGGCTGCTTCCCAAATTCTTTGACAAAGATAAGAATGCTAGCACGGAAGTTGAAGTTACCAAGGAAGGACAAGAATTAGTTTTGTTGTCTTTTAAAATGTCAAAAAGTCATAGCCTTGACAATTGGATAATAGAACTCTATCTCGATTTTATAATTTTCTAGAAGGTGATCTTCTTAGAGTGGTTGAGGAATTGCGACTTTTGGGGAATTGAGGTTTTTTTGGAAGACCCTGGGGGCAATGAATGCTACCTCCCTTGTATGGATCACAAAGAAGAATGATCTTGTCACATTTGAAGACTCTAGCCCAATAGCTCATTGCAATTTGGTTTACAAGATCATCTCAGATATTTGTGATTAGGTTGATATTATCTTTTGCCCAATTGCCATTTAAAGGGACAATTTGGTTTGCTTTTCAATAGACATATACATGATGCTATGGGGAATTTTTAGAAGGGTTTTCATTAAAGTAAAAGAAGGAACAAGGCTACGATGTTAATGAATTTTTATCTCATGAAGATGATAAAGTTACCTCTCTAATTATAAGGTTTGTACTTACGCAACTATGTTTGAATATCCAATTAGTTAATTGAATTATGGGTTTCTTTGAATAAGCTAATTTTGCAATATTTCGTTTTTGGTTTCTTTTTGTCTTCTGGATGGGGGATGACAACTATCTCCTTTCTTGTTTCAACTAGTAGCGAAGGGGCTAAGCACATTAGTGAGTGGAACTGAGAATGATCTGGTTCAATGGCGCTGATACATTGATATGGAGTTTGATCTTTGAACTTCTCTGAATGGATAGGAACAAAATTATCTTTGCCTGTAGACTTCTTGGTATGAGATATGTGGGTTGAGTTGCAGAGAATGGATAGGTATGATATATTGGAATGTTTTTTCCTAATGATATTGGTGATTGGTGCCATATTGATTCTCCGCCTAATGATTTGTGACATAACAAAATTGGGGAAGAATAAAACTGTGTAAATGATACAACTTAAGGAGGTAGATGCAACCAAATTTGCAACATTACCTTGGGTTAAAGGATGTGGTTTCATGGTTTTTGTTAAACAGACATGGTGAGGGAGAACATATGAGAAAGATAAAACATGCAGTACCTTTTTATTAACAATTTGATATACATTTATAGTACATTTGGTGACCGTTGGGATTCACATCCCAAGGTCCCTTGGACTACTTAGTTTGTTCGGCTTCCACACTAACCCTTTAGGATTAGGTGTCCAACATTCCCCCCCTTAATCCGAAGGGTTATGTATGAGTCCAAGAAAAGAGCTGTAATACAAAAATGTGCAAAAATGCATGGCAGCACTAGGCTGAATGTGCTCTATGAAATGTTGGTATAAAGGGTGGTGGTTTAAGGATGGCCACCAACACTGGAACACTTAGTGTAGTTCCCGGAACTCTTCCAAAACTGGCAAGAAGCTGAAGTCTTATGCTAGAGGAAGTGATCCTATTTATTTTAAAGAGGGAAACCTTCAACCATAAAAGGGAGGTCTCACCTCGCATAAAAGGTAAAACTTCAACCTGAAAAGGGAAGTCTCAACCTGTGATGGTTTAAGGATGACCAACAACTCTGGAATGCTTAATGCAATTCCTGGAACTCTTCCAAAACTGGCAAGAAGCTGGAGTCTTCTGCTAGAGGAAGTGTTCTCAATTTAGTTCCCGGAACTCTTCCAAAACTGGCAAGACGCTGAAGTCTTCTGCTAGAGGAAGTGTCCCAGATCGCCAACTGAAGGCATGTTCAGGTATCTCTGGCTACAGCTTTGAAACTGGTGTGGCAGGTTGTGGATCAGGCTCGCTTGATGTGGCTTTGAAGCTTGTAGATGACCATCATTTCCC